>KV724880.1:545-24068 GCA_000500205.2 Phytophthora lateralis | reverse complement strand
GTGCCCCAGCCGTGCCAGCCGTGTCCTCGGTCGCCATTCCTCCGGCGTCTCCGACCACTACGGGTTCGGCCGCCGGGCCTACCAATGGTTCGGCGTCTTCCGCTGGGACTGCTCGCGACCGGCTTGCAGGGGCTCGGTCGATCCTCCGCCGTTCACACACCCAAGTGACGGCCACGCTCTCGACAGTTCCTGGTACTGACCCTAGCACCTTTGCTCCGGCGGCGCCTGCTACACCTGGAACGCCGTCGCAGCGCCTTGCACTGATGGCTGGGCCGTATTTGACACCCGGGTTTGTTGCTCCGGGTGCCCAAGCGGCCTGGTGCCAAATCCACAATTTGATATTCTGTTTTGCCGTTCGTAGTATAACAGTACTTTCGAAAACGGTGCCTACCGTGTCTGCTCGTTTGACGAGCATTTTGTTTTTACAGCGAGCTAGGCGAGGGGGGGTTAAAGCGAATATCCCCTATGCATTGATCTGCTGCGCGTTCAGGTACTATTATAAGCTTACGGCATCCAGATGCACGACAGCGTGAACGAGATGGTGGCCACCAGCGAGGTCTCGGATGACACCCCTCGTAGGTACTGTAGGTATCCCCACTGCACTCAAACTCACGTAGGTTGTAGAGCTAGCAAGCGAGCTGGTCGCGGGTGCTAGACCGAGCAACATCCCGTGGCCACCTCTTTTCGTTGGAGATCGATGGTCCCTTAATGTCACGAATGGTCTGTTGGCACATGTATTATAGCATATACCTACTGCGACGCCAGCCACGCAGTACGAGCGGGTACGGCCGTCTTGCAGTTGTCGGTCAACAGACCGTCGATGTCCATGTCGAACAGCTCCAAGTGCTCGAGCGTCGCGTTGCCAGAATAGTTGACGGCCAGACGGCATCGTCCACGCGTGCATCTGCAGCCCGACGGCGTGCGCGTCCTCGATCACGTTCGGGTAGTCGAAGATGGTGTAGTCGGCGTCCGAGACCTGTCTGTCGCCGTTCGAGTCGACGACGTTGCCATTGGCATCCACCTCGACGGCGACGGCCTTGAGCAGGTACCTCTTCCAGGGAGAGTCAACGTCAGCGTACGTGGCCACCTTGGCCAGACCCTCCGGCGTGGTGGGGTAGCCGAAGTAGTCCGTGCGGTTGGTGAGAGTCCAGGCGTACGGGCGGTCGGACGGCGCCTTGAAGGTGACCTCGCACATGATCGGGTCGCTGTCGCAGCCGTCTAGGAGCTGCACCAGCCTGACATTGGCGAGCGTTGAGGTCGCGCAGGTTCTGCGTCTCGAAGGGCCGGATGAACACGGGCGCGTAGGCGTGGTTCCAGCCGTACTTGCCCACGCACCCAGCAGCGTGTCCTCGATGGGGAGGCCGAGCGCCTTGTGGAAGCTCGAGTGCTTCACCTCCGGGTGGTGTATATCCGCCTTGGTACTCTCATCAGAACCCTAAGAGGCAATAGCGAGGAACAGTACGCCTGCAAGCCAAAGGTGGTCATGGAAGGTGCTTGTTGCAGTAGTCTTAGTGAGCATGCGCGTACTGCTTCAGCCCTGGAATAGCAGCAGCCCATGAGTCAGCTGCAGATCCATGTTTATACAGTCACATTGGAGATAAGTGATGGCTCGGCATCGACACATCCTCCCACTATCCCAATCCATTTCTCTCCGAAATCGCCCTATGGTAAACGCTTGGTACGTCGGGACGCTACTCTTGGCTCACGTGTCCACCAACGCCGCGTTAAACGTATGCCCAGTGGAGACACCGGTTTCGTTTACCAAGGAACATGCCACCACCTCGCGGCTTGCAGATGCCGAATGTGGTTCAGAAGACTTACCCACGATGGCGGATAAATGGAGTTGCATTCCGGAGAATGCAACTCCATTTATCGCCCGTCCAGCTTCCTTAGCCAAGCAGCAAAACCTCATTGCAGACATCATCGAGCACAATCGTGCAGATGTGAACCAGGCCTTCCCGCCATCAAGTACCGATACACGTCAGAAGACTCTAACGACTCCAAATGGGGGGAACAACTTCGCGTACGATGGATTGCAGCCAGTAGCCACACCGGCTACCGGCAATTGTCAATACTACGCAGTAGCTATGTCATTGCTCGACATGCGCTTCGACACACCGCAGCACGTTGAGGCCTTGGAGCGGATGACCCAGCACTTAAAGACGGGCATTGCCGAAGCAAGCCGCTACGGATACGAAGTGGAATTTCCGCACGACATCCGACAGGCCATTTTGGCGAGCAATCTACTGGAAGTCGAGGGCCTGGAGCTAGCAGCGACGATGTCGAAGGAGGAATCGGATGTGCTCTTTCAGGAGTACATTGACGCCATCGCGCAGTCGCCATCCGACATCTCTGCGTTCTTGCCGCTCGAACTGTGGGGCACAGAGGTCTCCCTCCGCATGATGGCGAAGCTCCTGCAGCAACCAATTTTCGTGGTCATCGCGCCGTACGGCCTGCTAACATCCCCAAGCTACTACCAAGTCTACAAGCCCGAACGGATAGCAAGATCTGGACGTGAGCTGGACTCGGCGGAGGCGTATTTCATCCCCAGCTCGGAGCCCGAACGGTGGATTGCTTGGCTTCGACAAGCGTGTGGGTTGTCCACTTCCACGACCAGCGCGCCGATTGTACTGGTGTACAGCCATTCCCACTACAGCCGAGTGCAGTTTGTCGGTACCCCCGCTGCAACATAGGAAACGAACAACAAAGCTGGGCACGAAGCACTTAACTCTGCGGCTGTTCTCTATCGGAGAGAGAAGGTCGGAGACCAGAAAACCGGGCTAATACGGTAACCAAGCGAGCATGCCTTTCAGTTTCAGCGCGCTATTACTCCGAAGCCTAAGACATGCAGATTCCGTTCACTATCACTATAGTCACCGCAATTAATTCCTCTTGCATCTTTTAGTTTTGTCGGCATGCACACGTGACCCGAGAGGATTCGGCTCTGCACCAGCTGGATGCCCTCCTCGAACGTCGGGATCTCGTACAGTCCGTTGTAGCTCTGGTTGCGCTCGGGGAGCGGCTGCACGGCGCGCAGCGTCTTGATCTCCTCGAGGGTGAAGTCGCTGACAAAACGTTTTTGCTGTATCTCCTGGACGCGAAGGTATAATGGGACGATGATGGCAAGTCGGTCGAGTACAACCGCAGTGTGATGCTGTCTGGCCGTCAACTATTCTGGCAACGCGATGCTCGAGCACTTGGAGCTGTTCGACATGGACATCGACGGTCTGTTCACCGACAACTGCAAGACGGCTGTCTCGGCTCGGATTGCGTGGCTGGCCATACAGGGTTTAGCAGTTTGCTGCAAATGAACGAGCCTAGCTATCTTTATGCCAGTGCCTCATCGACGATCGTCTTCATTTCGTGCACGTGGATTTCGTACTGGCCAGTTGCAGGGGATGCAGAAGGGGGGCGTCCGATGTAGGAAAACCCGCGAGAGTCGCCCAGGTGCTCTAGCACAGTCAGCAACCTCGGGAGGATGTGGCCGTATGCGCCCATGTTTTTCGGCTCTTCCTGAACCCACACGATCTCTGCCTTGGGGTACCGTGCGATGCAATCGGCCACCTCATGGAACGGGAAAGGGGCCAACTGCTCGATACGAGCCGTAGCGATATTTCGGATCCCACGGCTGCGCAAGCCATGACGCACAGGGAAGTAGATTTTGCCGCAGCACAACACCAGCTTGCGGATCTACACAATCAAGAAAAGCGACAGTGTATCAAGTTAGCAAGTGCATCAACAAACATCCTCCCCACGAAATGATGCCTACCTCGTCATCGTTCACCATTGTCACTTGATCATCGGGGTGAGGAGGAAGCACACGCTGGAATGACGTTCCCAGGGTCAAGTCAGCTAAGTCGGAGTTGCATGGGCGGTGGTGAAGAAGCGATTTCGGGGTGAACATGATCAGCGGCTTGC
Organism: Phytophthora lateralis; assembly: GCA_000500205.2. Lineage (NCBI taxonomy): Eukaryota > Oomycota > Peronosporomycetes > Peronosporales > Peronosporaceae > Phytophthora > Phytophthora lateralis. The sequence continues at coordinate 20,150 of KV724880.1, read as the reverse complement.
GATAGCTGGAGGATATCTGCCGGCGGAGCGCATGGAAATACTGCGCGGGTGTGGATGGAATCACCACCTGGATGTTTGTCCGCGTCATAGCTGCGTCGATGCCCTTTTCCGCTGTGAACTCGTTGCTGTCTTCATTGACTAGCTGGAGGAAACGCTCGATCCGTGCGCTACTGTGCTCAGGCCCTTGTCCCTCAAAGCCGTGCGGTAAGTTGAGCACAATACCTGACTGCCGTTGCCACTTTTGCTCACCTGAAGTGATAAAGGTGTCAATCATTGTCTGGGCGCCATTCGCAAAATCTCCAAATTGTGCTTCCCAGATGGTCAGACCCATAGGTGTCTGGATGGAGTACCCGTACTCGAAGCCAAGCACTCCTTCCTCACTGAGTGGACTGTTTACTACGTCGAAGCGTCCACATGGTGCGTTTTCTAACCCAGTCATTTGCAGCGTGTTTCTGACGCCATCTGCATCGAGGTCATTCAGAGGCGTGTACGATGAGTTCCTACCGGACAGAGCTTCGAATTGGTCGTAGAGAACAGCGTGGCGTTGGTTGAAGGTGCCACGCTCGCAGTCTTGGCCGCTAAGCCGTACATCAACTCCCTCCACCAGCAGGCAACCAAAGGCCAGCATCTCTGCGGTTGCCCAATCTACTCGATCTCCAGTTTCAACTGCACGCAAGCGGTTGTTCATAATGGCTTCGACCTTGCGATGCGCCGAAAATCCCTGCGGAATTCGGAATAGTTGACTGCCAACCTTCTCCAGAAAGCTCTTATCAACACCCGTCGATCGGTCGTAGATAGGCTTGTCTGTAAGTTCGCAAGCATTTGAAATGTCACCTGGAAAATTCTGCGATAGGTCGCTCTTGATGTCGGCATACCACTCAGTCTTCCAGGACGTATCACCGGGGTTATCCCATCCAGAGTGGTTCTCGCGTGAGTGATGATACTCTGAAATAAGATGATCTTCGAACGTGGAGCACATCTTGGCGTAGTCTTTGGGCGGCAGCGTACCTTCACTCGCGAGTTTCTGTGAATATAGCTTAATGATTGTCGGGTGCTTGTTGATGAAGTGATACATGACTGGGGCTGTGATCTCGGGTGAATCTTGTTCGTTGTGACCGTGACGACGATAACAAACTAAATCGACGGTCACATCACAGTGAAACGCTTGCCGGAACTCAACAGCAATTTTCATCACTTTTGCTACCGCCTCGGGGTCATCGGCATTCACGTGGAATATCGGACTTCTGGATACCTTAGCAACATCGCTGTTCGCAAACCAATACAAACGGCATAATCAGAACTACTGCAAGCTTTGGCAGCACCTTTCAAAAATGAACGTACGTGCAATAGACCGCAGAGTCTGCATTTTTCGGCAACGTCGTGAAGCCGATCTGATTGTTGATGATGACATGGATCGTACCTCCTGTCCGAAAGTCCTCCAGAGAGCTGAACCCCAGTGCCTCTCGCACCGATCCTTGGAACATTGCAGCGTCTCCATGGATCAAGATTGGCATCACCCGACTGCCGTTATCTCCCAGTTGAGTTTGGCAGGCGCGTGCTTGGCCCAGGACAACCGGGTTGACTGCTTCCAAATGCGACGGATTCGCAGCCAGATTGACTTCCAGTTGCTTGCCATTGCGCATTTGAAGCATCGAGGATGTCCCGAGATGGTATCGAACATCATCAGAATTGTTCGGGTAGTCGGGCTCATCTGGTAGGTATGGCTGAAACTGCGAAATAATGGAGCGCAGCGGGCGCTGTAGCACATTCGCCAGAACGTTCAAACGGCCACGATGAGCCATCCCCATCTGAACGACCTCCACTCCATGATTGCTGGCATTCTCCAGTAGCTCACAAAGACCAGGGATCAAGCTCTCGCAACCTTCGATCGAGAAGCGCTTTGCTCCGGAGAAGCGTCGCCCAAGAAACCGCTCGAACAGCTCTGCTTGCACCATTTGGCGTAGCATGTCCACCTTCTCTTCCTTGCTGTGAGGTTCGCCCTGCAACAAGAAACCACATCGATCAACACAATGAACAACAAACAAACAACAAACAAACAAACAACAAGCAAACACCCACCTTGCATTTTTCAAGCCGTTCGCGGATCCACAGCGCAGCGTCGCGATTGCGTAGGTGCTGGTACTCGAGTCCAATGTGGCCGCAGAAAAGTTCTCGCAGCTCCGTCACGATCTACAGTCACACCACAGTCCATCAGCCACGTTTCTACAGTCCATCTACAGCCTCAGTCCTCACCTCTCTCAGTGTAGCCACTGGACCAATAGACAAATCCTGCCCGATGAAAAACTCGCGGTCCAAGTCGCTGGCAGTGAAGCCTACAAGATGTAAGGTACCCAGTCAGACAACAGACCCCCCCGTGGACAATAGCTTCCTCCTCACCGTGCGTCGTGAGCTCCAGCAGGTTCTTGGACGCGAGGCTGCGCAGGTTGAACTCATCGAAGAAGGGTGTCTCCACCCACCGGTCTCCATTGATCCAGCGCTCCAGCTCCGGTAGCTTCTCCCCTGTCAGCAGTAGCGTTGAGTACAATAGCACGTAATCCCCATTTCCCATTCATTTCGCAAGTCTTACGTTTCTGCAGCGGGTCAATCTGGGCCACGTAGTGTCCATACTAAAAGCCAGAGAAGCAGCGCTGAGTGGCAGTCCAGTAGACCATTAAACGACGCGCGGTACCTGTTTGAAGGTGCGGATCAGCAGCAACACGCGCCGCGTCTCCTCCTGCGAACGTCGAAAGTCGTCGCTGAGCTTCTGCACGGGCGGAGGGGCCTGATCGCTCTTGTACCGACGCAGCAGCGTCACTGCGGGTCGCGCCCGGCCGCTGCCTCTCAACGCGGGGAGCATCTCGTGGTTAAAATACCAAATACCAGTAGTGTTTGCTGTTAAAATGAATGAGACCTGCTCGTAAACTGCAAGATGGATACACACGTTGAAGCGTCGCGGCTGCTCGCAGATTTGCGAGATGGAGACGTCGGGCGCCTTCGTCGTGGCGCTGCACTCGCTCACGTGGCGGCCTGACAATGTCAGCACCGCCGAGCGCCACGTCTGGTGCTTCGTGCAGCTCGTGCTGCACCCCGAGCAGCCGCTGGAGCGCGTCTGGTTCTCGGGCGAGGACGGCAACATGATGACCCGCAGTCTATCGATCTCGGCGCAGAGCAGCGGCCAGGCGCTGCCGCTGGACTATAACCAGAACTCCAGAGCTGTGCCACTCACGGCCGGCGCCATGCAGGAGCTGGTACAGACGCAGCTGCTGTTGTCGCTTTACAGCGGCGCGTCCAGAGCCAGAGCCACAGACTTTTTGCTGGGTAAGACGCTGGTGCCGCTCAAGACGGCGCTGCTGGGACACAAGAAGACACAGAATGTGCTGTTTAAACCTCCAGGAGAGACGTTCATGGTGGAGCTGGACGTCCAGTGTGACGCGGCGCTGGCAGACTTTATCCTAGCCGCGAGGGTGCTGCAGCTCCAGTCGCCCTGTGTACGCAATCTGCCGATAGAGTGGACATTTCCAGCTTGTACGAGTAACGAAGAGGCGCTGCAAATTTGTGCGTCGATGGAGCAGAATTCGGCGTGCTATGAACTGCAGATCGCGTTGCCGCGACTAGGGGCGAGTGGCGAAGTAGGTGGGAAACGAGCTGCGTCGCCGTATCAGTTTGATGTGACGACTCTGAAGGGAGGAAAGCTGAGTTTCCAACCTGCAGTGGAGAGTGGGGGCCAGAATAAAGAGGTAGAGACTGCCGCGCGGCCTGCTGCCGGAGGCGAGCAGCAAGAGGAACGACCAGCTGCTCCAGTTTCGACTTTGTCAGGCGAGTGGAGTGTACGATTTCCACGAGAGACTATCATTTATGTTCTGTATTTCAAGGTAAGGCACGCCTGCATTTGTGGGGGTTACCTTTCTCGTTGAGCTGATTAGCGTTTTTGACATGATAGAGCGATGTGGTCCGATTAGTTGAATATTTGACTGTCGAGAAGCACGTGGGTGGAACGCTACGCCGTTGTCCCGCGGATAACTCGAATGGCAAAGCAGTCGATGCCATTTCAGCTGAATTCAGCCTCCACCTGAATGATCTTCTCAAGCCTGGCATCACGCAGATAATACCAAAAGCTCCACTACGAACCATCTTACCGGTCACACGAGCCTTTCTGGAGCAAGAGCTTGCAGTTGCTGCTTCAAATGATGATAAGAAGAAGTTCCAGGCTGCCTTAGCAGACTACGAGGCGACTGTGCAGCAGACTGAGTCTCTTGCGACCGCTGCGGTCACCGCAGGCACACACATCGAGATCGTTGCAGATGTATGTAACACCCCATTAGTACTTGAGCCACCGCGAGCACAGGAGCCTCCGTCCAAGTCAATCAAAGAGCTTATTCCTCCGCGTGACTTAGAAGCTGAAAGTGAGGGACGGCGAGATATCAGTGGGGACTTGCGCACAGAAATCCGCTTGGTCGTAACGAATCTTTTGCGCGAATATGAAGACGCTTTCCGCACTAGCAGTGACAAGAAACAAGCAGCCGAGGATTACACAGCCGACACTCCTGCCTTGCGTGATGAGAAGAAACAGACTCTCATCTACCGGCTAAATACCCAGGGTGTGTATCACTCGTTTAAGGAAACACTGAAGAAGCGCATCGTGCCTGTCATCCGCGAGTCCTTTGCTCGGACAGAAGTTGTATCGGAGGAGAATGAAGCTGATGGCCAAGCTCAGTCGGACGAGAAAACAGTGGGGGGAAAGAAGAAGGAGCAATTTGGCCAGATTTACACTCTCCTCATGCAAGAAGTGAACGCAATATTGCACGAGACATTCTATTCCGACTCAAATGCACTGCTGGAGAAGGCACATGCAGCAGCTGAAGGGCGGCCGACGCTAAAGGAAATCGCATCCGTATTAGAAGTGTTGAGGCTTAAGACGGTGGAGAACGAGGTTAGTGGAGATCTCGAGAAAAGCGAAATGCTTCATCTGGACCGAATCGCCTACGCGGAAGAGCACGCTGCTCACGTTCCAGCTCATTCGAAAGGACAGAAGACGGCTTCTGCATCCCAGTTACTCAAGGATGTTTGGTACGAATATGCGCGCTTCTGCATTGCGCAGGCTAAACTTGAAAAGGCAGGAGCTGCTTTGCAACAGTGTTTGCGCCTCGATCCGCATGCCATTCAAGCTTTGATCACTCTCGTGGCAATTCAAAGCGAGCTTCACGATTTTGTGCGCACCGAGCCTCTCGTGAAGAATGCTGTGGTGGAGGCGCAGATCATCGCGCAGAACAATCACGGAGACGGAGCCGAGCATAGTGCACTGGCTCACGCTCTGCTAGCTTTCTTCTTTTCGCAGTTTGAGGGGAAAGACCCAACGGGGAATCTAACGCTGTTCGAGCTGCTCAAAGCGCAGCAAGTGTTGCAGAGCACTACTGGTGGCGATAAGCGCGTAGATGCTTCGTGTGTGAGCGCTGTGTGGATATTCCTGGCGGAGTACGCGTACGAATGCAAGCTGTGGAGACTGACAGAACGAGCATTGCAACTAGCCGATAATCACTTAAAGTCTCGCGATGTGGTCAGCGGGGAGCTGCGAGTCATGAAGCGAGCAATGGAAGCTGAACTGTGCTTACGAGGCTGTGAAGTCGGCGAGGATGCAGCAAGTGCTCTGGCAATCAAGCTACTGCAAGAAGCCTTAGAGATCGATGCATCTCATCCTGTCGCATGGTTGACGCTCGGGAAGGTGTATATCCGACAGGACTCTCAAACCAAAACTGCGATCGAGTGTCTGCAGCGCGCGCTCGAGCACCGTGAAGCATTAACCACGGAGGCACTACGACTTGGGCTGTACTTGCGCCTGGGTTTAGCCCTTCTTCATTCATCGCAATTCGAGGACGCAGAAACCACATTTCTGCTTGCGTGTGGTGAATTTCGTGTAGCCTCTTGTTGGCTCGGCGTGGGAATTGCTACTCTGCGACTCGAAAAGTGGGAGCGTGCTCAGATGGCTTTGGGCGAGGCAAACCGGTTGGACCCTTCGAACCCCGACGTGTGGGGGTACCTAGCGCTACTTGCTCTGACGGCCCACACTTCTTTCAGTGCACGAGATGAAAAAGATGCCCAGCAGTTGGTCGCTCAGGCATTGCGGCATAACCTCAGCAACCCGGTGCTACTGCGTGAGCTCAGTAACGCGTTCGTGGCGATCGACCGCCTCGAACGCGCGGAAAATCTGCTGCGTCGTTCACTAGTTTGTCAGGATTCCTCTCTCACACGTAAAACTCTGGCCGATGTGTTGGCCGCGCAGAATTGTGCTGAAGACGCACTTCGACAGTACATTCAATCGCTTGACGTGGCTGAGGATGTACAGGAACGATGTACTCTGTTGGAGAAATGCGCACAACTACTGACCACGTTGGGTAGACCAGAGGAAGCGCACGAGTACCGGATCATGGCGAAGCAGTTTCAAGCGGATGGAGTGCAGCTTTGATTCACACGAAAAGCAGATAATCGTATTGACTGGTCAAACTGTCCTTTTCATTGTTAGACTACAAGTGGAAGTGCCGCTGCCGATGTGATGTAGGTCCAGCAGCTTCCATTTCCTCGGTAGTCGGTCGACGCGCGGCAATACTGCTCAAGTAGTGATCAATGTTGGTGAGTCCCAATAGCATTCCGTCGTCGGGTGTTTCGAGAGAAGAGCTCATTTGACAGTGCGCAAAGTCGATGAGACGCACATCGGCGCTGGCTGGACCGTAGTTTTGGTCACCTTCGTAGATGAGAAGCAGCGAGGAACCCCAACAGCGTAGACCCGTGGTGGTAGCCATGATGCGCTTTAGCTGGCGAATTTTGGTCAGCAATTCACGCAGCACATCCAAACGGAGCGTGGGTCCACTTGCGAGATACTGTGCAGCAAAGTTTCATGATAGTGAGGGGTGAGGGGTGATCTATCCTTCTTACTATAATAACTACGCACCGTCTCGAGAGCTGGCTCAATGTCGTCGGGCTTAAGCTGTCTCCCCCAGCTCTTGTCCCAAATCGTGTAGGTTCCGTCGCACACGTCAAAGATCTGCATGCCACAGAGCCGCAGCCCAAGAGCAAGTGAAGTGGTGGCAGCGCACTTGGCAGTGTGCGATATTACCTTGGCAGGCGATGCGTCCTCTCCGTGCTGGCGTGTGCCCATTTTGATGTCGAGAACGCATGGCCGACGGAAGTTTCGCGTGAGGTCCCCGAGCACGAGATAGTCTTTCGTGCTGCCGCTGTCGGCACGCGTCAAAGCAACGCCACTGCCGCCCTTCGCACCTTTCTTCTTCTTAGCCCGTTCCTGCTTCCAGAGTTTTGCGCTGTAGCCTCCTTCCGACGCGGGTGGTGCTAGCGAACTAGACGCGGTGTACTTGCCAAGGCGGCGTTTCTTCCCGAACGAGCCCTTCCGCATCTTCTTGGGCGTAGTTAGTGGCTCCGTTGGCGGCGTCGAGGGCGACTGTGATGAAGAAGGTGAAGTAGGCGACTCACTGGGCGACGACGTTGTCAGCTCCACCTTGACCTTCCCGAGAAACTGAGGGACAAACGGTCGCAGCTGCGGGAATTGTGGCGCCAGCGCCTCGTAGAACTGGAGCTCTAGCGCAACGACCGGCTTGCACACGGACCCCCCGCCACTTCGAAGAAACGCCGTGTGTCCTCCCGCCTAATCACAGCAAGATCAGTAAGAAGTGGTAAAGCAAGGTACCAGATTTCCTATTCCAAGTCATTACCTGGTGGTTGTACAGGTAGAACCTTGTCCCGTCCAGCGCTCGAGCGACGACTTCGTTGGGACCCACGAGCTCCTCCGCATCCACAGCATCGGCCGCTTTCTCCCCATTCTCTATCTTCACTTCCGTGGTATCTCCTTCCATTGCACGAATCACTTTCTCTCCACCGACACTTTCTATTAGTGTGAGCCATGAGACCTGAGGAGGGAGTGGAGCAAGCTTTTCTTAGCGCGGCGATAAATATAAAACTTCAACACCAATTCGTCTACAACAGTGTAGCTTGACACGTCATATGTCACTCAAAGAACGTCACTCGGACGGGGGAAGGGGGCGCCCACTCCGATCCGACTTATTAGCGCACTCGAGACCCATCGGACACTAAGAAGCTCCGCCGAGATGAATCTGTTCCGATTGGTGGGCGACATGGCGCACCTGGCCAGTTTCCTGGTGCTGCTGCTCAAGCTGCTGGCCTCACGCTCCGCCGCCGGTAGCGTCCTCCCGTGTCCTGCTGCCTCTCCTGATGCAAAGACTAACTGTCTGTGGATCTGTCGCTGTAGGCATCTCGCTCAAGACGCAGGAGCTCTTCTTCCTCGTGTTCGTGACCCGCTACTTGGACCTTTTCTTCCACTTTGTGAGCGTGTACAACACGCTGATGAAGCTGCTCTTCCTGCTCTTCTCGGGCGCCATCGTGTACGTCATCCGCTTCAAGGAGCCCTTCCGCAGCTCGTACGACAAGTCGCACGACGCCTTCCTGCACCTCAAGTTCGCAGTCGCCCCCTGCGCGGTGCTGGCGCTCGTGTTCAACGAGCAGTTTGAAGTCATGGAGATCCTCTGGACCTTCTCCATCTACCTTGAGGCCGTCGCCATTATCCCGCAGCTCATCCTGCTGCAGCGCCACGGAGAAGTCGAGAACCTCACGAGCAACTACGTCGTGCTGCTTGGGGCCTATCGCGGCTGCTACGTGCTCAACTGGATCTACCGTGCGGCCACCGAGACGTCCTATCACTTCATTTGGCTCATGTTCATCGCTGGCATGGTGCAGACGGCGCTCTACGTTGACTTTTTCTACTATTATGCCATCAGGTGCGGCCGGCCATCTAGATAGCGGCCAATTTGCAATGCTCTCGACTAATTGTTTTCTCTCTCTTGATGTTGCAGCAAATACCACGGCAAGAAGATGACGCTGCCTTCTTAAACTGCGAAACAGAGTGGAGAAGAAAGTTAACTACGGAGAAAAACTGCACGCTTCGTAGCAGGATCCAACCTGGGATTTTGATGTTCCTGAGTTGGCGAGTGCATGGCGCGTGATGAGAGATCAGTAGAAGCATACCAAGGCAACAGAAGAGAGAGTTGTTGCCTTTCGACTGCCGTCGTTTTCCTTCATGTATTGAGTTGTGAAAGTTTGTTTGCTTTTTGTCCTTGTTTTTGATGGTCTTCGGATAGGAGCGTGTGCAAAGTGTACAAGCTGTTAACACTTTAACTCCGCATGTTAGACGCCTAGGAAGCTGAAATCGCAGTGCTTGGAGACGTGATCCGCTGCCAGATCTATCCGCTCAACGTCTTCGCGTCGGATTTTGGCCGTGAACTGCGAGACCCTTGCCGTGATCGTGTAGCTGTCTGCCTTGTCAGGCGAGACGTAGATGCACGGGATGTTGTCTGCGTCAAGACGCTGTGCGAGCTCGGCACTTGGCGGGTTCCAGCCGGTAATAATGAGACCAGACTTTAGATTCCCGCCATGAGACGTGGACGCTTCCTGGTTTCCGATAATCGCATCGATCACGTCCTTACGGCCGCTATGCTGTAGACGACAACCACAACAGCGCGTGAGTGCGAAGAACAGACACGGTCGAGCAAAACACAGCCCCCCCTACCGTTATGACCAGTTGATTCGGGATGGCCTTGAAGTGGTTGGTGTCGTCCACGGGGGCCAGCGCTAGCCGCGTGCTGCTGAAATAACGCAGACTGGCATCTTTGCCTACACCCAAGCAAACCAACAAAGTTAGACTTCTCTGTTAGCGTCGGCTGACTGAAATCCCTTGCCAGAGATGAGCTCCGACTTGAGCAGCTTGGTGTAGTCGGCCATAGTCGGGCAGGAAAGATCCTTCAAGTCGGGGATGCAGCCGACAAGCGGGACATCCCAGCGCTTGAGTGCTCGCGCGTAGTAATCCTGCAGTAGAATCGCAAGTGCTCAGTTCTCAGCAAGTACTGTATTCCAAACACACAGAGCCACCTTGATCATGTCCATCTTGGCTGGATTGACCTTGTTGAGGATCACCCCCCGTAGCTGGACGTTGTTCTGCTTGAGCATCTCCCGGTTCATTGCTAACTGGTCGAACGATGATCCGAGTCCGCCCAGCGCCACGCAGACGGCGTCGATCTTGAGCTCCGCTGCAGCAGCATCGTAACATCATGAGCAACATCCTCAACTCGAATCTCCAAAACGTTTCGTCACCTGCAACTTGTGCGTTGTTGAGCTCGCAGATGGAGCCCACCCCCGTGTGGCCCGTGCCTTCACAGATGAGGAAGTCGCTCTGCTCGTACAGGTGCCTGTGCGCCAGTCGGATCGAGTCCATGAGCTGCCTCGACGTCACTTTACCGTCGATAAAATCGCGCGTGAATCCATCCGGGAAGATGACGGGCGACATGTCCCTGTAGTCCTGCACGAGGCCAAAGTGCTCCTTGAACAGGAAGGCGTCCTGCCATTGGCCAAAACACAACAGTCAGTCCACACGGCTACAATCTACAGCCAAACAACCTGCACCTTGTCCACGCGCAGGCCGCCGCCCACCGCCACGTGCTGCTGGCCCACGGGTTTGCAGTACGCCACCTGCTTGCCAGAGCCCTGGAACTTAGTCTGCAGACTCTTGACGAGCCCCAGACTGAGCGTCGTCTTGCCCACGTGCTGCCCCGTGGAGAGCACGAGCAGGTGCTTGGTCATGACTGGAAACTTGGGGAATGGGAGGCGCTTGTCTTGTCTAGTCTTGCTCTCGACTTTGGTTTCCACTGATGATGGTTGAAGCTAGTTTTGCTATTTTCAGCCAATTGGAAGACGGCATTTCAAATTTTGTTGAATTTGGCGCCGCTTGAGCTCATACCATGGCCGAGCAAATGCTGTGCGTCGTGTGCTCCATGGACATGACGCCATGGGCCCTGGCGGACCGCGAGACGCACCTGAACGCGTGTCTGGACGCCTCGACGACGCAGCGCTACGACTGCCCCACGTGCAGCCAGGATCTCTCGCACTGCGACGAGCGGCGGCGTATGGAGCACGTTAATCTCTGCCTCGACAGGGCGGAGGCTGATAGCGCTCAAGGCCGTAGACAGGAAGGGACGGTGGCTGCAATAGCAGAGGAAGAGGAGGGAGAGATGAAGACACAAGTAGCGGAGCTGACGCAGGTGCAGGAGGCGGGAGAGTCGGAAGAGGCAAAGGAAGATGACTACGACAGCGAGTGCGGCTACGTGTGCAAAATCTGCGGCGCCGACATGTCGGAGATCGACCTGACGCAGCACATCCGCCATGTGAAGCAGTGCGGCCAGAAGTTTGGCGTGAGACCTGACGACATGGCGGAGGTGGAGCAGACGGAGGCAATCGCTGCAAGATTCGAGGAAAAGCCGCAGGGGACGAGCGCGTCCAATGCGTTCGCCATCATGATGCAATCCTCGTCTGGGAAGGCTGCTACACCGTCGACGGCAGGAATTGGTGTGTTATATGGAGCGTTAGTTGAGAAGTTGTGGACCTAATGGTTTGTTGGTTTCTGTCACACAGAGCGATCGAATGTCTTTGACGTGATGATGCGGGGCTCCAAGACAGCGGCCGTGCTGAATGCGAGGAAACGTCCTGTACCTTTCAAGCTCACGCGCAAAGCAGTTCAGCGTCGGCGGCTTCTGTTCCCCGACTTCAAGTGTATCCGTGGAACCAACCCGCCGTTTATAGTGGATGGGTTTCAATACGCCTGCAAGCAGAACTCGAGCATTTATTTCCTCACGCACTTCCACTCCGATCACTATGGTGGTCTCGGAAAGGTAAGTGCAATGACAGAACTTGTGCAGAACTTGTCGCTGTGCTCATGTTCGCGGAATGCATTTGCCTTGCTAGAGCTTTGACTGCGGCATCATCTATTGCAACGAAGTAACAGCAAAGCTCGTCGTTCAGGAGCTGGGGGTCCAGAGTAAGTTCGTGCACCCAGTTGGAATGAACATGCCGGTGCTCGTCGGCGATGTGCAAGTGACCTTCATGGACGCCAACCATTGCCCTGGGTCAGTGATCATTCTCTTCCGCCTGAAAGACGGGAAGACGTATCTTCATACTGGTGACTTTCGGTTCCATCGGAAAATGCTGGACTATCATGGACTCCAACCGCACATCCCGACGGGAAATGAAACCATTGACCACAACGGGAAAATTGTGGGCATCAATCGCCTTGATGGAGTCTATTTGGATACAACCTACTGCGACCCCAAGTACACCTTCCCGACGCAGCAAGTTGCCGTTGACCATGCTCTCGATCTCATGGACAAGCACATGAAGCAGGAGAAAGTGCTTTACCTCTTTGGGTCCTATACAATCGGAAAAGAACGATTGTTCATGGAGATCGCGCGCAAGTTTCAGAAGAAGGTCTGCGTGTCAAAAACGAAGCTGAAGATCATTGAAACCTTCGGCTGGGCTGCCGAAGCTATGAAGCTCTTGACCACGGAGCCTTCTGCGACCAAGTACGAAATGCGTATTCTTTCTGGATGGGAATCTGGTTTGCTAACATTTGGGTGTAGCCTTCACGTTGTTCGCATGCAGGATCTTCAAATGGACAACTTAATTGTACTGCTCGCGAAGCATCGTCTACGATTCCGACGCATCGTGGCATTTCGCCCCACAGGCTGGACTTTCAGCAGCAAGAATCCGCGATCACTTTCCACCTGCTGCACAGATCCATCGGGCAAGATCCACGTCTACGGCGTCCCGTACAGCGAGCACTCGAGTTTCGCCGAGCTGTGCGATTTTGTGCAAGTCGTGAATCCCCAGTCCATCATTCCAACGGTGCGTCTTTCCTGTGGTGAATAGCGAACTTGAGCTAACTGTTTGGTTCACTGGTTTTAGGTGAACTGCAGCAACAAGCGGCAAACCACCAAGCAGGTTACCGCGTTGCGCCAGGTCGCGTTTCACAACATATCAGTGCTGTTCAAGCAGCAGCAACAGATCAAGAAACAGCAAAAGCAAGACAAAAGGACTCCAGCTGACAGCAACCTGGATAGCGGCCACACAAGCAGCGAAAGCGCTCGTCCAGAGGCGTACGCAACCCACTCGAGCTCGTGTCAGCTGACAGCGCCTCACTCAACCCCCGGTCAAAGTGGGATTGACTCTGTGCAGTAGCGAGGAAAGCAGTCGCAGTTGGTAGGGCTGCGAATCATCTAGATGGAGTATGTACATTGATCTACTTCCAATTTGGTCTGCCATCACCAAGCGACACTTTGCAGAAATCCCAGCAACGAACTCGAAGCGATGGCGTCGAGAGGCCGTGCGGCTGAGAGCCAAGTGCTCTCTCTCGACTCCAACGAGGTTGGCAAGCCTCCTTCGAGCGCTGGGTCTTCACGGCCCAACACCTCAGGTGGAAGGAACAAGAAGACGAAGCTCAGTGAGTTTCGCCAGTATCTGGAGAAGGAGGAGCTGCCCCTGCTGATCGAGACGCGCCATGGGGTGCGCCGCGTGACGTGGACAGCAAACTTGGAGCAGCTCGACTTCGCGCACTTCCTGCCGATTTGCATCAGTGGACTGCAAGAAAAGCTGGAGCCGTATCCGTCCTTCGCATTTGACGCCGCCATGATTTTGCTGGAAAGCGGTCGACGTGACACTCGCGTGCTGAAGGCGCTGTCTCAAGTGGTCCAGCAGCTCAAGGGCGCCCTGAGCACACGCGAGAAGGCCGTGGTGCATCGCGTTCTGCTGGTTTTGCAGCAGTTGGCAGTGTGCGAGGGCGTCGGATCTGCCCTGACAGACTACTACCGCTCACTTCTGCCGTTGTGCAACATTCTGCAAGACAAACACCTCGGCACCGGCGACAGCGCAACAAAGGAGCTCGTGACGGAAGCGCTAGAGACCATGGAGGCGTACGGCAAGGACGACGCTCACCTGATGATCCAGCAGTACGTCCCAGCTTTCCAGAGCTGCTGCGGCGCCTGATACCTGCCACAGAACAATCACAGGGAGATGCAACGTTAAGCAAGTATCTTCTAGGATAGCAAGACCAGCTTGCTTGGTTCTATACACAGGGACCGTATTGCACGCGCTTCAGGCTGACGCCTTCAACACGGAATACTTAACCACTTCGCCTCCATCTCTCATTGCCTACAGGGCGCTCCGCCTAGATGCGCGAGCGCGGGTGACGGTAGTTGCGCATTTCCTTGGGCAGTGACGTCGAGACCAGGTCGTCGAGACTGTGGATGCCGTACTTGTTGGGAGCACCCGTACGCCACAGCTCGCGCGCGTTCAGCTGGCCGTCCGGGTTCAGGAACTCCACGCCCATGTGCTGCTGGTGCCAGCGGATCATGAAGTCGATGCGGGGAGTAGGGAAGTTGCCTAGCATCTCGGCCATGTTCTTGAGGATGCACAGACCGTACGGAATGTCCTCCCAGAACAAACGCGAGTTGACCGCAGGATGGAACTGGCCCTTAGACACTTCCGTCAGCGGCGTAGCGCAGCCGGCGTAGCCCAGGTTCGTGCGGAAGATCTGCAGCAGCGAGGAGCGGTCGGACACGTCCTTGCCGTAGTGTTTCACCACACGGTCCCCCATGGGCAGCACGTCCGAGAGGTCCAGCGCCGGGAAGCGCTGCAGCAGCGCGTACTTGACCTGCTGCAGCTCGTTGTCCAGCATCGTCAGCTGCTCGGCCGAGAACTCGTCAAAATCCGCGTCTGTACGAAGAAGCCGGGTTAGTCGCAAGCAAGGATCAACAACAACAGCATATGAATTACAATACATACACAGCGTGAGACCCTCGCGCTTCTTGAGCTCCTCGAACGTGTAGGTACGCTTGCCGTCCCAGTCGCGGAAGATGGCGTAGTAGCGCGCCGGGTGGATGATTTGGTTGGACGGCGTGAGCGTCAGATTCAGGAAGTTGGCCACCGTCTTGCACGGGATGTCGAACAGCGTCTGCATGAGTGTCGCTGCCTCGTTCTTACGCTCCACGGGGTAGCACGCCACGTACAAGCACTGCTTGGGGCCGATGATACGGCACTTGTGGCTATGAAACATCCACAAAAGACTCAGTCAGACACAGGAAGATCGCCACGAACAGCATCAACAGCTCACCCGTATTCCGTGGCCTTGCAGATCCACGGGATGTTCTGCAGACCAAAGAGCTGCACACGAGTAACCACCGTCAGTCCAGCACCTCACGTCGCAGCTGCAGTAGCGCGTACCAGGTCTACGTTGGCGAGCGTCTCCTCTCCGAGCGCCTTCTTGGCGGCCCAGTCGAAGCCGCCCTGGGCGAAGAGCGCGCCCAGCTTGACCCCCTTCTTGAGGTAGGGCGACACGTGCTCCAGGATGGCCGGGTGCGCGTTGGCCGGGGCCGCCACGATCACCACGTCCGACTGCGGGATCACGTGCTTGGCGTGCTTGGACACGAGGCTCAGACGGCCCGTCAGGACGCCCTTGGCCTCCCAGCTACTGCCGGCCGTGCTCAGCTCCAGTGTCTGCGCCCAGCGCTCGGGCTGGCGCGTCAGCACCTGCACGCGGACGCCATTGGACGCCAGGTACGCGGCCGCCACGTGCGCGCCGTTGCCGCCGCCGCAGATGGTGACGACGCCCACGGACGCAGCGGCGGAAGGGACGCGCTGCTTGAGCTCGGCGCGTGCGGTGGCCACGGAGAGGGTCATAATAGGGTCTGTGCTGCTTGGAGGGCGGAGATGCAAATGACGTCGATTCAGACTTCTGCACCGGAAATCCTCTATAAGGTGTAAGCCTGATGAAACGAATATACGTGGCGATGCTAAGTTTGGTGCAGTATAAGGTACAGTTTGATGTCTTGCTTTGAGACGTGATGGCATGCGAAGAGGCAAAAACTCAGGTTGCTTGGTCGACAAGGACAACACGACAACAGGCTCTACAACGACAACGTGTTACGTTATCGTCTTCCACCTAGTGGAGCAGCACCGAGGCCTGCTGGTGCGTTTCTGCCGTCACGCGGATGGCGAACAGCTCGTTGAGTTCGTCCTTGCTGAAGGCGAAGGCCACGGCCTTGTCGATCTGCTCAATGGCGCGCGAGTACTCCTGCATCGCCATGTACACCTGGGCCAGGTGGCAGTACGCGAACTTGGAGCGCGGACACATCTCCACGGCCTTCTCGAACAGCGCCAGGGCCTGGTGGCCGTACTCGGTACCCTTCTGCACCAGCAGGTTGCCCTGGTTGATGTACGCCATCGGGTACGACGGGTCCAGCTCAATGGCCTTCTCGAACATCTCCTCAACAGTCTTCAGGTCCACGGAGCTACCTGGGGCTTGCAGCATCTGCATGTAGGTCTCGCCTAGGTAGTTGTAGATCTCCGGCACTTCGGGCGTGATGCGAATCGCCGACGTGAGGTACTCCACGGCGCCCTGGAAGTTGCCGTTACGCGCGTGGGTGACGCCAAGCTGGATGTAGGCCATAGCAAAGTCGGGCGCGATGCTGATGCACTTCTCCAGGTCGCTCAGCGCTGCCGCCATTGAGGACTCGTTGGTGGTTCCGTCCGGCGACACGTCAATGGAATGGAGCTGGCCGCGGTGGAAGAACGCCGTGGAGCACTCCGACTTCTCAACCAGAGCCTTGTCGAACCACTCGAGGGCCTTCTTCAAGTCCTTCTGGTCGAAGCACAATCCACCCATACGAATCTTGGCAAAAATGGAGTGGGGCTTGGCAGCAAGGGCCTCCTCAAATGACTTGCGAGCGAGCTCGAACTCGCCGCGCAGGTGGTGGTACGTCCCGTTCTCAATCTGAGCGGTGTAATAAGCCTCGTCTTCGGGCTGCACGAGCTTGCAAGCAGCGTCCAGGTCCTTGGCGGCCATGTCATAGTCCTTCTCCGACTTCAAGGCGAGCCCCCGCTTAGTCAGCAGCAGTGCGCGCTGCTGCCGGGTGTCCTCGTCAACCGCAAGAGCCTCCAGCTCCGTCGTGTACTCGTCGGACGACTTGTCGGCAACGATATCATTCTCGTCGTCACTCGGGTGGAACGACGAGTAGTACGACGTGACGAAGAACTGGTCGGGCAGGTAGCGCGTGGGGTTCTGCTTGTTCTGCTGGGCATCCTCGATCTCCTTGACGGTGATGTCGCTGTGAATGCGGCTGATCTCCTGGGCCAAGTTCTCGTCCACCTGCTCCTGCTTCTCCTCGGAGATCACGAGCAGACACACATAGTCCACGAGCGATCCCCGGAGGTCCAACGTCGCCGCTCTGGCCTTGGCGCGGCGCAAGTAGGACTTGGGGTGTCTATTGTCCAGATGTAGGGCTTTGGAGCAGTCGGCGACGACGTTCTCGTAGTCCTGCAGCTTCTCGTAGGCCGCCGCGCGGTTCGAGTACATGACCTTGAGGTTGCGGGCGTCCAGCGGCTGCTGTTGCTCGCATTTGTCGATGGCGGCGGAGTAGAGCTGCACAGCTCCGTCATAGTCACCGGCCTTGTACTTCTTGGTGGCCAGCGTGGCCTCCTGCTCTCCGAGGTTCGCTACGGGCGGCGCCGGCTTGGCGTTCTGGGGGAGCGAAACTGAGGCTTCCGGTACCTTCTTCTGCGGCGTCGTCGCCTTGGGGTCGGCCGCCACCTTCACATCCTCGATCTGCTTGTGCTGCTGGCGGTTGCGGTAGAGTCCGAAAGCCACGAAGGCGCTGATTGTGGCCAGCGACGCCAGCACCGCGAGCTGCAGGAACGCGCGCTGCTCCATTTCGGCCGCACGATCCGATCCAATACAAATCTGCAGTCAGCCGTTTTGGCAATCAGAACAAAGTGTCGACATCTTGTTTTCCCAAAATTCTGAAAAATCGCTCGGGGTTTTTACGCGCGTAATTACGGCTAATGACTGGTGCCGACTTGAGCAGCGGAATTGCTGGCTGGAAGACGGCATCAAACTATGGCTACGAATGCTCAGAATCGAAACAGTGCAGTGATCCATCGGTCGTGAGCAAGTTACCTCCAGCAACAGAATGCCTGACGCCGCCGTGAACCCCAAGGCCTACCCGCTCGCGGACGCCAAGCTGACCGTGTCCATCTTGGACCTGGTGCAGCAGGCCACCAACTACAAGCAGATCAAGAAGGGCGCCAACGAGGCCACCAAGACGCTAAACCGCGGCATCTCCGAGTTCATCGTCATGGCCGCCGACACGGAGCCCCTCGAGATCCTGCTCCACCTGCCGCTGCTGTGCGAAGACAAGAATGTACCATACGTGTTCGTGCCCTCCAAGGTCGCCCTGGGCCGCGCCTGCGGTGTGTCGCGCCCCGTGATCGCCGCCTCGATCACGTCCAACGACGCGTCGCAGCTGGGCCCCCAGATCCAGAGCATGCGCGAGCAGATCGAGCAACTCCTAATTTAAGCGCCTCGACTGATTGCCAGCAGCAGCCTCTGCCGGCCTGTAGGCTGTAAGTCTTCAACGACACCGGGAGACCGCTACGAGTACAGGTTGCAAACCTTTTGATGTGCTAGTTTCGAGCGCACAGATAACTGCTGCAATGCCAACACAAACCAACGCATATGCGCTGCTTTCCAAAAAGGTTATTCTTGGGTCTTTGTCTAATTGTGTGCATTTGAGGCTACTGTATAGTTCATGCTGTCTAGGACGCGCACATGAGCACGTACTCGCGAGTGCTCTCCCCGAACTTGAGCACGTCCTTCTCCTTGAGCTCAACGTAGCGCGAGCCGTCGATCTTGCGTCCGTTGAGGAACGTCGAGTTGGTGCTGTTGAGGTCCATGATGTATGGCCGCACTTCCTGCTCGAAGCCCAGACCGTCCTCCGTCTCCTTCTGGTACATTCGGTACTGCAGCACGGCGTGCTGCTTGGAGCACGACGGGTGCTCCGTGAGGATGTCGGCTACAGCCTTATCGCGTCCGACGAGGAACGCGCTCTTGCGATGCACATGGAGCGTCGCTGCAGCAGCCACACAAAGCAACAATCGTCAGTCTCCACTTGACTCGCGACTGCATTCCCCCAGTCTCACCAACATTCTTGTCGTCCTTGAACACGTAGAACCGGTAGCGCTTGGTCGGCTGTCGGGCCTCGGGCGGCTCCGAGAACTTGAGGACCACTCCGTTCTGCATGTTCCCCGTCGCCTGGTCCTTGGCCAGCGCGCCAGTGAGGCCGAAGTTGGGCTTCTCCACCTCGACGGGCTCCTCCTCCTTCTCTTCATCCTCCTGCTTGCCCCACCTGCACGCAGACGCAATCCATGGTGAGCCTCTATAACAGCCAGACACCATTAAACGCCTTCGTACTGAACCAAGTGGGAGAAGTCGCGCGTCTTCATGTCCTCATTGCGCGGCTGCTGCTCACGTCTGCCGCGTCGAGGCGGAGACTTGGATTTAGACCTGGATCTGGACCTAGAGCGCGTCTGCCAGCGACTGCGACGCGGCGGAGACCGCGAAAGACTGCGGCGACGGCGCTCCATCGTTCCCAGGGTTCCTAGCTTTTGGGAACCTAAAGCATCCACCAATCACATGCTCAAGATATGGACGAATATGATCACTTATCCGACCTTACTTATCTTTTGTATAGAGCAGGCTCATTATCGGCCAATGAACGATTTGGCTTTAGTTTGACCCAATCAAAATCCTTCGAACCATGATTATCAGCCAATCAGAATATGGCAGATATGGTAGGTCCTCTAAGCCAGCCATTCCGACGTATCGGGTCGGAGGGACACGAAAAATATGTGTATCTCCATACATTGCTGTAG
>KV724876.1:3052-35526 GCA_000500205.2 Phytophthora lateralis | reverse complement strand
TCGTCGGCTGCGTTGTGGACCACAACACTTGTGATCCCAGCAGCATCGGCACCAGCAAGGAATGGTCTACAGGTACAGTATTGAGTAGCAGCTTTAGCCTGTTGAGTGAGTACTTGAACGAAGAGAAGGAGAGGACGAACGCTTGTGCAGTTGCGAGCAAAACTCAAAGTGATATTAGTTTAGCCACGTGCCATGTACGAGGAGGAAAGCATCAAGCCCAAAAAACCCTTTCACTCGCAACCCAAGATAGTTGGTTGACATCCATGAAGGATGGCGAGCCCCAATCAATCAAGGTTGGCAAGTGGATTCCCAGCCGTACTGGGACCTGACCAGACGTGAGTCACTAGGAGAGATAGACTAGCTCATATTGAGACCGCTCGTTGACTGGTAGACCGCGCAGAAACGCCATTCCGTCGTGGAGAAGAGAGTGCAACAGCAGCGCTAAGCAATACACCGCAAACTGTCAACTATCGCTGGGTTGACTCTGTTCCACCCCATTGGGTCAGCTAAATTCACTTGGTGTTTGTATGGGTCAAGATGAACTTCAGAAACGGATTGTCGACATACCGGTAAAATAAAGAGTGCCGCAGTCTCAATTGCAACCGCCGCCAAGGGAAACCTCGACGCTGCCATGACGAGCCACAACCGGCGGCTGCGCTCCACGTCGATCTCCTTTGGGGTCGGCTCGATCCCGCGCCCGAATTTTGACGCGGAGCCCCCCGCCAGTCTCCGCAATGTCACGCTCCAGCGCCGCTCGTCGTCTCCGCGGGTCCCGTCGCAGTGGCGGCGCGCCGACAGCGTCATGGAGCGTATCATGAACCCGTTCCTGGACCGCGAGTCGCCGTCCCATTGGTGCCGCTATCAACCGGTACCGACGCTGCCGGAGCTGCAAGTCGCGCCCCCAGTCGCTCACCATCCGCGGCAGTCGGGTGCTGAGAAGACGCAGGCCACGTACACGAAGGCGCTGGCGTTCCATGACGGACTGCACTCAACGTACGTGGCGGACTACCCGAGAGGACTGCGCGGCCTCTTTGTTCTGGTACAGAGCCCACTACTGTTGATCGGCATCGGGGGCTTCGCTGGCAGCGTTGGACTCGCCATCGACATGTGGAGCGTCGAGATCGCGCAGTACCGTCAGTGGCTCGGAGACCAGGGATTTGTGTTCTTTATGCTGTCAGCGCTGCTGACTGGAGGCTTCTCGGCCATTCTGACGCAGTGCGTGTGTCCACAAGCAGCTGGATCTGGACTGCCGTTCATGAAGGTGGCCATCTCGGGCATCGACATGAGCGCTTACCTGTCGTTCCGGTGTGTGGCCACGAAGATCGTTGGACTGATGGCGGCGCTGGGCGCTGGGCTGTCCATTGGGAAGGAAGGCCCCTTCATCATGATTTCGTGCGGCTTTGCCAGTGTGCTTATGAACTGGCCCCCATTCCGTCGAATCCGCGATGACGACACCAAGCGCTTAGAGATGTTGGCTTGTGCGTGTGCTGCAGGGGTAGCGGCCACCTTCGGTTCACCGTTTGGGGGCGTGCTCTTCGGAGTGGAGGTGACTTCGCACTTCTACCTCGTCCGGACACTGCCACGCTCTTTCTTCGCAGCCATTGTGGGCGCACTGCTCGTGGATTTTGGTGCTGCCAACACGCGCTACGGGCTCTTTGGCAACCGCAGCATGGGTATTTCCGCCGACACAGACGCTGTGAATGGAAGTGGAGGTCCTGCTTTCCTCGATCTCTGCGTATTTGCCGTAATGGGTGTTGTCTGCGGCCTCGGAGGTGCCTTCTTCAACTACAGCTTGTCGATACTTGTGCGTGCTCGCGACCACTTTTTCGCGCCCTCGCAGTCACAGTCTCCCCGTGTAACCTGGTGGAATGCTCTCGGCAAGCGCCTGGGACTCGTTCTAGCTGTGACGTTGCTGTCGTGCTGGCTCGAGTTCTATGGAGATAATGCGTGGTTTCTCCGACACGGTTCGCCTCGACGTATTCTCGATGCGCTATTCTCCAAAGATAAGCAGGTCTTTGTTGCTGATGGCGCCCCGGAAAGCACCGAAGAAGACAGCTTACTGCTCTCGAGGTCCTTGGTGACATTCCTGCCGCTCAAGTATGTGCTGACGCTCATCAGTATTGTGCTGCCCGTGCCGGCTGGTCTGTTCACCCCCACGTTCGTCATTGGCGGCATCTTCGGCCGCCTTGTTGGTGAAGCCGTACGCGCTTTTGATATCATGCACACCCATTACGAGCCTTTTGAGTTTGCAATCATCGGTGCTGGCGCCTTCTCCTCGGGTGTCACCCACGCGGTCTCCACTGCAGTTATCATCATGGAAATCTCGCATACCGACGGCCTAAATCTACCTGTATCGGTGGCAATTTTGGCAGCGTACTTTACGGCCAAGAGATTCACCGAGAACGTGTACGATGTGCTCATCGTGACGAGCAACTTACCTCGGCTGAAAAAGCTGCCCAAGGCCGCCTACGACATTCCGGCATGGGAGGTGATGAAAGACGTGGCTGAAATGGGTGTGCTGACGGCGGACTCGACGTATGAGGACGCACTAGCACTATTGAAGCGTGCAGACATGGAACCTGTATTCCCGATCGTGGACTCACAGGAGAACCGATTCTTACTTGCCACAGTCACGCGTTCCCGACTGGCCTACGCCGTATCGCGCTGCCAACGTCATGGCGTGACCCCAATTGCACTCACACCTGCAAACCTGCGGCAGCCATCAAGCTTAGAGGCGGCGACGACAGCTTCAACATCGCTGCTCTTTCCTACGACGCCGCGGTCAGCGACGCCGACTGCAGTGCGTACAGTTGGCTACGACTCGGGTATCCGCGCTCCAACGCCAGTGGTTCGCGCAGCCTATGGAGCCATGGACTCAATGGTGCGCACGAGTAGTGAAGAATTCGATGAAGAAGAGGGGGATGACTTCGAGGCGATGCCAATGCAGGTGTTGAATACGCCCATCCACTTCGCGTTCGGGCGCGGCGGCAAGATTATGGACTGGGTCACGAACGAAATATGCGAGCCATCCAAGCTGACGGTGCTGATCAACCCGTCGCCGTTCCAGTTGATGGAGATGACGTCCATGCGCCGCGTCGACATGCTCTTCCGCATGCTCAAGCTCAACAACGTGTTCGTCGCGCGGTCGGGCAAACTCATGGGCGTGATCAGCCTCGAGCGCATGATGACGTTCCTGGGCACCACGACGCCGTACCAAGCCCCAGGCCTGTTGCGCACGCTCAAGAACTTTTGTTCCAAGTCGTGAGGGTATAACTATTAGACCACTTCAACTTCAACATACTTTCTTACGAGAAATGGCACACTGTATATTACCTATGTGGCCCACATCATGCTAGCGCCATTATTGCGTGACAACCATTGTAGCTCTTCGCCTCCTCGCCATGAACATGAACCAGATGAAGAACGCGTCCAACCTGCACGCGGCCAACGCCACGAGCGTCGTGGGAAACTCCATGGCCATCCCATCGCGTCTCGGTGCTGCCGGCAACAGCGCCACCTCCACGCAGCCTTCGGCCGTGCCCATGAACGTGTCCGCAGCCCAACTGGGCCAAATGAACCTCAGCCACGTGCGCAGTGCCGCCTTCAAGCCCGCCGTCCCCGTGGGCGGTGCCAACGTGGTGATGTCCAGTGCCGGAGCGGCTGCATCTGTGCCTAACACGGCTGGGGCCGGCGCGCTGCAGCTGTCCGGGCGCTGGTCGCTCGACCGCGAAGACTCGGACTCGACCAACGACTACTTGGAGGCCATGGGGCTGCCGCTCATCGCCCGCCAGGCCGCCGACAAGCTGGACCTCATGGTGATTATCAGCCAGACACCAGGGGACTTTGTGATCACCAGACGCACACGCATCTTCACGGAGACCAAGCAGCTCAAGTTCGGCCAGGAGGTCAACGTCAAGAACAACCTCATCACCGTCTCAGGGAACGTCGCGCAGGTCAAGACCGTCACGCAGCTCTCGGGCTTCCGAGGCGTACTCACGGACGTCCGCACACTGGACCCGCGTGGACGGATGCACGTGGAGCTCCTCCTGAATCTGCCAGACAAGCCGCCAGTCGTGATCAACCGCTACTTCAAGAAGACTAGCGAGTCCACATCACTGGAGAACCTCCCGGCGTTCGACATCAGCCTGGAAACGGCGGGCGATGTCAAGCGCAAGCGTTGATCAGAACTATGTTTGTACATTTGGATGGATAAAGGACGACAGAGGAGGAGGGAGTCTCCTTCCTGGCTGGACAATGCCCTGTGTGTTCAGACGAATGGAAGTAGTGGCATTTTAGGCGCAATTTACTAGACGTTCACATGGACTCTGCTTTTCACTACAGCTCTCGGCGTTGCTACTACATGCGGTGCCTTGCTACAGGAACCGGATAACTAACTTGACCCGAGAAAAAAGGCGCGATGCACGTCGAAGGCGTTGAAGCGCTTTCCTGCGTATTCGAGGAAGTCGAAGTCGATCTTGGAGTGGGCCGCCTGGACGATAGCCCAGTAGCCCCAGAACAAGTGCGACGCAAGAGCGTAGCGGTTCACCTCATCGTACAGCGCGTGGAAGAAGGCCTTGGACTCGCGGTTGGCTTCCAGCTGGGCCAGCATCTTGGGCGCGGCCGTGCTCATGTAGGCCTTGAAGAACGCAAACTGCTTGTCAATACTCGGGTACAGCGCCATGTCCAGCTCGAAGCCGCAGTTCTCGCAGAAGTGGTTGGCGAAATCGAACGCACGAAAGTTGTAGCCGCCATATTCGTAGTCGATGATCTGCACACGGTCCCAGTCCGGATTGTGCAGGATGTTGCCGCTCAGCAGGTCGTTGTGGGAGAAGACGACGTCGGACGCGAACACCAACGCTTGCTTCGAGATCTCGTCCGTGTCGAGCGCGTCGGTCAGGTCCTTGCCGTTGTGGTTCTGGGCCGAGGGGAGCACCGACTTGAGCCACTGCAGCTTCTGGTGCAGCCCCGCCAGGTCCAGTTCTTCCAGGGCCGCATTCTTGATCGGGTCCTCCAGCTCAATCTCCAGCGCCAGCTTCTCAAAGCGCTCAATCTTAGTCCACAGCACTGGCGCCCGGTCCTCGGGGATGTCCATGACGTGCATGACGCCGAGCTCCCTGCCAATCATTTGCAGATAGTTGATGGGCTTGGTGAGGCCCATATCCTCCGGCTCGAGCGGTCTGGCGTCCAACCAGCCTTCGATACGGCCGTTCTTGAAGCGGCCGTAGTACGTGGGGGCAAACCCGCGCTCCGAGAGCAAGGCGAACAGCACTGCAACACCGTAATGGATACCAAAATGAGCACAGCGACTGCAACAAGACCGAAGCCAACGTACTGTTCTCAATGCTGCGGTCAATGAACTCCTCCGTGTGGTCGCCATACAAGCGCACCAGTACCGACTGAAGATGCACATGAAGCAAGCATCAGTCATGAGCATCAAACAGCGTCATCCTCTTTACAGGCCGCACCTTGTCTCCCCACATGAGGCGATAGAGGCGGTTGGTGATGCCGCCCACAATGATCTTGACGGAGATTTCGTCGTTGGCTGCGTCCTTCCTGTCAGACATGACCGAGAGTTAGCCAGAGAAGCTCCACACTTTACCACGTCGTCTCTCACCAGTCTGGGCAGATCTCCTTGACCACCAACTTGACGTCGTCGAACTCGTCACCCTCGGCACCCACCGCGTAGTCCAGACACGCGTTCGGGTTGTTGAGATATACGACTGCATAGCATCAGCAGCAGTTAGTCCCCTCCTCCCTCCTTCCTTCTATGAAGCAGACGCACCTTGTCCGGGCATCGTGTCGTGCTCTTCTTCCTGGTGGCGTTTGCTCCGCGGGGATTGGCGGGAAGATCGAAAGTGGCGGCTTTCGAGCAGCAGCAGGAGGCTGACGGCGGTGAGCGTGCAGGAGGCAGCGGACACGAGGGCAAGAGCGCGCCAGTTGAGGTTCTGCTCGGGCATTGAATGCAGCTTGAATACTGAGCACATGCTCCTCTCCCTTTGGAATCGGAACCCTCTTTTTCGCCAATCATCAAGCGCTACGCACCCTTGACGCGCGCGGATTGGCTGCTATAGATAGTTTGGAGACGTGGACGGTCCGCTCAAAACGGTCCGAGATCCTCCCATCAGTCGACCATCCCCGCTGACGCGCAGCGGCGTGGTTGCCGCTGGGACTTCCTCGGCCGAGGCCACACCGGCGATTCACTTGCAATACCATCTAGATGAGCATGAGCGCAACGAGCTCTTGTCGCGTCGAAGTCGCTCGGTGCATACAACGGGGGTTGCTCCCGAGATTTTCACCACGCTCATGGAAGCTCTAGAACCGCGATGACATGGTTGCCGCGTCGATTGCGACTGTCAGCAACCGAAGTACATATACCTACGCGGCGGTCAGATCTGAGCACGGCCGTAACGAGGCCTTTGGCTTGGCGATCCAACTTCTCAAGCGCGCCGATCGCTGTTACTGCTGCGGCTGGCGCTGAAGCAGTCTGATTATGAAGGACAACGCATTCGTGGACCACTGCAGGAGGCGGGCGACTTCGACTCGGAGCCCTGCATGCCAATGACGATCAACCACACCCTGATCGTCACCCCTTTCGCCTGCAGGTACCGGTACCTCTCGTTGACACTGATCATTGTACGCCGAGACAGCTCCCTCATTCGCCCTCGACGACGCAAGGGCGATTGCAAGCTCACGTGGCGCAAGTAAGTATCTGGGTATTAATCGGAGCTCACGTAAATACAGCCCGAACGGGGACACCAAAAATCCCCGACACGAGCACTGCCTATATGAGACTTCAGTCCAACTTCAGTCCACGGCCAACTTCCAGATGATCACCAAAATGCTGTCGAATCAATTTGACTCATCCCTCTCCAAACTGATAACAACTTTCGCGCGTTTTCCCGCGCTGCAGTTCAAATCTAAAGTCCCGATACTCCAGATGGTGGGCGACGCACCTCGCGCGACGGCGCAGCTCCGTGCCAGCCTCGCGGCGCTCAAGTGCGACGTGGCGACCTCTTTCCGCCTCTGCGGACGCGACTTTGGCGTGCTGGGCGCGGAGCTCGTCTCAGCCCTGGAGCGCGGGCGCCGCGCCTCGTCCGACGCGCTGGCGCACGAGCGCGCGGCCCGCGGGCAGTTGGAGACGCGTCTGGCGGAGCTACAGGGCAACATCCGCGTGCTGTGTCGCGTGCGACCGCTTACGGCAACCGCCGCGAGCTCCAGCGGCGAGGAGAGCGACGCCACGAGCCCCGAGCGGCGCCGTAAGCGCGTGCATGTAGAGTCGACGCACGAGCTGAGCGTGTACTCGCCCGTAGACGGAGCACTCTTCAAGAGTTTCTCGTTCGCGCGCGTGTTCCACGGACAGCACTCACAGGTGACGGTGTTCAAGGAGGTGGCGCCGCTTGTGCGCGCGGCCGTGGCGGGCCACCACGCATGTGTCTTCGCCTACGGGCAGACGGGCTCGGGCAAGACGCACACCATGCAGGGCGTGGAGAGCGACAGAGGCCTCTACTACCGAGCAGCTGAGACAATCTATCACACCACGGACCAGCAGCAACACGTGTACGACTTCCACGTGTCGGTGCAGATCGTTGAGGTGTACAACGAGGAGATCTACGACTTGCTGGGCGATAACAGTACAGGTGGGACTACTACTACTACTACTACAGGCGACAAGGGATCACCGTCAAGTATGGGCTGCCATGTTGGCGCCACGAGTTTGTGTGGCAATGCGTCGGTGAGTCCGGCGTCGACGGTGGAGATTCGCCACGGAGAGGACGGCGTGTACCTGAAGAACGTGGGGTCAGTCTCTGCTTCGAGCGTTAAGGAATTGTACGAGGCCATTGCTCGGAGCAGAACGAGTCGCTATAAGAATGACCGCAGCAACCGCTCGCATACGGTCTTGATGATTGACATTCGACGCACCAGCAAGGCGAACGGAGAGACCGATACAGGGAGATTGGCGCTCGTGGACTTGGCAGGGTCTGAACGGCTTTCCAAGACTGCGGGCGTCTCCGCAGTTACTGTGCGTGAGTCGCAGCACATCAACAAGTCGCTTGCGGCCGTGGGGGATGTGTTGGCGGCCTTGCTGGCCAAGGAGAAGCACATCCCGTTCAGGAACTCGAAGCTCACACACCTGCTGCAGGACTCGCTGAGCGGCAGTGCGAACCGCACGCTTCTTCTCGTGCACGTGAGCCCCACAAGCGCAGACGTCAACGAGACGATCAATTCGCTCAAGTTCGCGTCGCGGGTGAGCCATATTCAGATAGACAAGTCGCAACGAACCGAGCGTACGGAGATCACTCGACTGAATGGAGTGGTGAGGATGCTCGTATGGTTTTCATATAGGAAGATGTTTCTCATTATTTTGTGTATGGTCAGGTTGCCAACCAAGTTTCACAGCTTCAGGCACTCCAAGAGAAGCTGACAGCCGAGCTAGAGCTGCGCAAGAAGTACGAGAAGCGTCTGGAAGAGTATCGCCAGGAAGAACATCGCCGTAGGTCTAAGGGCGATGAGGCCAGGAAAATTTTACAGCAGCTGGGGACCCCATCGCCGCCACAACACCCGCCCCCGATCTCTTCACGCAGGTCGAGTTTGAACTCGCGAAAGTAAGCAGATCGATGTGCTGTGACTGCCTGCTTATATGTCAGTGCAGTACTTACATTTTATACTTGGATATGTACACAGGGAGAAACTTGCCAGCAATGCACAGGGGCTGAATGGTATTGAAAACGTCGCGGAAAATATTCTGCGGGGCAACGAATCATCACCCGAAACTGCAGAGGTGCTGACGACGAACAGTAATAAGCCGAGCGGGATCTCGCCACCGACAAACTTCTCGCGGCGGCTAAGCTTGTCCGCTCTAGATCAAACGGCTGGCAGCGTTCCCGGACGGTCTGCTCGGCCTAAGAGAAAGAGGACGTTGGCATCTGAAAAAGTTCGGAGGTAAGGAGTGGCCATTCACCTTGTTCTCAAATGATAACTGACTCGGTTTTTGGCAGCATTCTCAAAAAGCAACGTGGCGAGGACGGAGGCCTAATTGACCCCACGGAGGCAGATCATGATGATGACAACAGCGTTGCGGCGTCAAAGCAGGTCTCTTTTAAGCTGTCTCTTGCAACCATCAGTTCTTCGGCTCTACCTTCTCGTGAGCTGGCCGCCGCAGCCAGTACATCTCGAGTGTAAGTTCGCCTGCTTTGTCGTGGGAGGTGTATGCACAACCTCACTCTGTTGATGTTGTCTTGCAGTGCTGTAGGAGGAGCGGTCCGGGTTCTTGCCGCAACCCGGTCGGCCGCAGGACCGTCTTCAGCAAGAAAGGTTGCACCTAACACTGGCAAGCGTGTCAAGCCTAAGTGGAACGGGTGGCGGTGAATGGGCTGCACTGCGCGCAAACCACTCAACGAAGATAAAGACGCGATCAGTACCTGTACAACGACCAGGAGAAGATGACCACAGTAACGTTACGTATAATATGACCAACACAACAACGAGCTGGCCATTACCTTCAACTAGTTATCGTCCGGATGCCGCTTTTCAACTGCACGTTCGGTCTGGGAACGCTCTAGTATCGGACGCGACACCTTTAAAGTTGCCCCGCTGTTCGACTTCAGCGGCGCTCGCAGCGTATTTGAGCGACGCATCTTCACGCGCTCAGCTCGCTGAGCAGCTTCGTCCGCAGCGTCCACCTCGTTGCGAGCACGTTGGAAAACCTGCAGACAGCAGTTAGTTTTTTTCATTGGATACATGCTCAAGACAACGTACTGAGAAAAAGGAGGCAAGCGTGGTGAAGAATTCGGTTGGGTTTCTCTTCGGGTCTTCACCGAAGTAGTCAAGCACACTTGAAACCTCTTCTCTTGCCCGGGAAATCGCGTCAGCAAGTGTCTTCATCTGGGCTTCGATGTCGGATGCAGCAGTCTGCATTGACTTGATGGTGATCTCCAGTCCCAGACTGTCAACAGCTTGCTGTTCATTCACAACCATGAACACCAAATAGAGTTAGCAGCCGTGTCACGCTAAAACAACGAGCTGCACAAACCTTTTCTAACAACTTCAGCTCAACGTTTAGACTCGCTAGTCCCTTTTCCAGTTTCTTGAAATCTTCGTCGACAGTCTCGAAGGATTCACGCGCCGCAAGCGGAACACTTCGCAGCTCATCCTGAAAGTCCAGAACCTGGGGGTGATTTTTCTTCACAAGACGGACTAAATAGTGCAGCACCGTCGTCTTCTGATTGACAGCTTTAGTGTGCCCCAATCGCAGCAGTGAGTCGACAGTAAAACCTTTGATTCCGTTGTCCTCCCCGCTTCCATTTAGACTGTTACCCAGCTTGAGGACCATCGCCAGCAAGATCTTCAGTAGTCGACTGCCCTTCACTTCTTCTCCTGCCTTTTGTAAATGTGACAAGGAAGCGGCCAACTCTGCGCTCCGCGACGAGAAGGAAAGCTTGTAAACCAAGCACTCCATACGAGGTGCATACCGCTTCACCTTTGCAATCTCGAGAATGAACTTTTCAGCCTATAATAAAACATCACAGCTAATGTGAGCGCCCCAGTTCGCAAAGCGCAATAAGACAGTCGAAGAACGTACCTCGCCTAGCATCCCTTTATCTCCAGTATACCCAGAGACAAGCGCGGCTTCCTCTGACGTGGGAAGGAATTCGTTTATTCCAACGAGCTGCTCAACCGTCAGTCCACTAAGGTCAAACTTTGTCACAGCTTCAGCGATCTCACTGTATGAGAGCTTGACTCGCGCTAGCGAGATAGCAGCATTCATTGCGCGCTTTCCGTCAATAAGTGTTACGGTCTGTTTACGTTTCAGAGCTTTACTCTGTCCTCGTGAGGAGTTTTTCTTCCCACTTCCCGTGTTCTGGTTCGCGAAGAACAGAGCCTCGAGCTCGTCCATATCCACGTCGAAATCAACATCTTCGTCTTCGTCTTGCCAAATCGTTTGTTGATTCAGATTACTCAAGCGGTCCTCTGAAATGGCTTGCCAGTGCAGCTTCTTACGCGGACGCTTAGGCTTTACCACTGCAGCCGATGCCTTGGTATTTCCACCTGAAGCCAACTGTGAAAGAGTTGCGTCAGGTCCAAGCTCCAAGGCTCGCACATCGATATTTTCCGTCACCATTTTCTGACGGACAGCACCCTCTGGAAGTCCCATTTTCAGCATCTTAAAATACTTGGCGTAAACCGGGTTATCCTGTAACTTCATGTCGTTCTCTGGGGCGGCTAAGTCCGAGACAAGCGCGTCGCCACCAAGATCGATGGCGCGTTCATCAACACCTTCCGATTTCATTTTCTGACGGACAGCTCCTTCCGGCAAGCCCATCTTAAGCATCTTAAAGTATTTCGCGTACATCGGGTCATCCTGTAGTTTCACGTTGCTACCACCAGACGGCCCCGCTAGCTGCGACACCATTGCATCCCCACCAAGATCCAAGGCACGCTCATCCACGCCATCAACCTTCATTTTTTGTCGGATAGCCCCCTCAGGCAAACCCATCTGCAGCATCTTGAAATACTTAGCAAACGTCGGATCATCCTTAAGCTTCACGTCATTCTTCGAGGCAGCTTCTTTCTCTGCTGGTTTCGGCAACTTCGAGAAAGAAGCATCTCCACCTAGATTCAAAGCGCGCTCATCGACACCGTCGGCCTTCATTTTTTGGCGAACAGCACCCTCAGGCAGCCCCATGTTCAGCATCTTGAAATACTTCGCGTATACTTTGTGGTCCTTCAGTAGCACATCTGATAAAGCTACTTCGGCATTTTTGACAACAGGCGCGTTAACACACTTAATATCGTCTTGAAGTTTTGATACATTGTGCGTAGTCGCGATACGATTCTTCACCTCTTCGTAAATAGCATCCGGTCCCAGGTCCAAAATAATAGGGTCGAGTCCCTCCATCATTAATTTTTGCCTCACAGCTTCTTTCGGACATCCCATCCGCATCATTCGGAAGTAACTAGCGTATTCTTCCATATCCTTCAGCCTTTTCTTCTGAGGTTCTTCATTTACACCGGTGTCGCCTGGCGTGCTTTCATTTGAAGAGAGAGGCTGTAAAGTTGATGGATCCACACCATCCTTCCGCATGCAACTTTGAACCACCTCAAACGGAACACCGCGCTTTAGCATCAACGTGTACTTGTTGCCTCCATTATTTGCAGTCGGTGCGTCGCTTGAATCATTTGACATACTTGTGGTTTTCAGCTCACCGAGCAACGCAGACTTCAGATCAAGTTTGGGAGATGGAATAGTAGCCGTGGAGTTTGCTGTTGCCAGGGCATTGGCTAGTGACATGGCGACTGAGGCAGACGTACTGTCTGGACTTGTAGCCGCTTTCATGAGATCTTCGATAGATAAACCATTTGTCGCAAGGAATTCTTTCAGCTGATTGAACTCTTCCGGGGTGTTTGTGTCTACCGCTGGGTGCGGTTCTCCTCCCTCTACAGCTACTGAAAAGGTATTACGGACCACATCTCCAACAGCATCGGCAACATCTTGAGGGTTGGCTAACGTGGTTCTAGGTTCTCCTCCAATCCAAGATGAAGGCACCAACTTCATATTAGAGGGGATCTCTCCATTAGGCAGCGTTGCTGGCGAAAGTGGGGACTTGGGGGCACATGAATCGCATTCCCATCCACTGAAAAACTTTTTCACGTACACAGCATGATTTGTGCGATCACTCATTGTAGTCAATCCAAACGGAATCTTACGCAAACCCACACAGGTGGTATGATAGAATTTCCCACAACGTCCTGTACACTTCACGATCTGCGGACGCATCATATAGTCGTCCTCCTTGCATGTGTCACACATGGACGAATCTACAGCGGTTGGAATTGAGTACCGAGACCGCTGCGACTGCATAGCAGCAATTTCAGCCGTCGTTTGCCGACGAAATAGCGGTTGCCGCTCAGTCTCGGTCGAGGACTCCGCAATCTGACTGTCTTTCGCAGCGTTTTGCTCCTTCTTAGCTGCTATTTCTTGCTGTTCCTGAGCAAAGCACGCCGACAAGCCCTTTGAATGGAGAAGATCTAGCGCCACATTCGGTGCATTCTGCGAGCATTGCAGTGCGAACGTGGTGGGTGTTTCACAAAAACCCATGCGGATAAAATTTGAGTGCATCGCTGGGTCGGGCAACACGACGTGGTGCTTGGTAATTTCCACTAAGCCCTGTCGAATGGCACTGTTCCCAGTGTAGTCCATACTAACTAAATTCCGGGATTTTCTGCCGCTGTTTTCATGCAGCACGAGATCCACTGAGAACTGCTCTTCATCGAATCCATGCTCGTACTGCTTCATCAAATCCAGATCCTGTTTCTTTAACGTTACCAGTCCGGGCAATAAAAATAACGTCGAGTCCGCGTATCGAAAGAGAACTCTCGAGGATGCGTCCACGTCGTCCGCATTGTCGTAGTCCTCTCCAAATGAGCACAAGATCGAGAAGCCTCCGTCCAGCTCCACGCCATTCTCCCACAAAATGGCAAAGAATCCGTCCTCCTCGTTCCAATCCAGCACGGGCGCTTCCCCGCTCTCTGCGACGTGCAGCGCGTCGGTGCAAAATACCAATTTATAGTCGTCCCAGATCTGCACACAGGGTTGTAGCTCCACGGGCAGCTGTCGGAAGATGATGGCCTTGAGCAGCAGCGGCTTATCGTTGCGCG
Source organism: Phytophthora lateralis (assembly GCA_000500205.2). NCBI lineage: Eukaryota > Oomycota > Peronosporomycetes > Peronosporales > Peronosporaceae > Phytophthora > Phytophthora lateralis. The sequence continues at coordinate 21,870 of KV724876.1, read as the reverse complement.
GCTTGTGCGTGTCCAGCAGCTCGTGGAAGCCCGAGAGGAACCTGCGGATGGACGGCGGTGTCTTCTTCTCGAGCGCCTGCGGCGTGAGCGATTTCATATCCCAGCGCTTCCGGTAGAACTCGACGAAGGCGTCCGTGGGGTCGTCCGCCAGCCGCGCGAAGAGCAGGAAGCAGGCCACGACGACGCCGCTGCGGGTCTTACCCGTCTGGCAGTTGAGCAGCGCTACGTGCTGTGGGTCCAGCGCCAGCCACGCGTGCAGCGCGTAGCAGATGCGGAAAATGAGGTCGAAGGGCGGTGTGTGGGCCTTCATACCGTCGCGCTCCCAGTTGAACTCAAGCATCTGCTCGTGCAGGCGGTCGGCCGCATCGTGCGCGTCATCCAGTGCGTTGAGGTTGAAGAGCAGGAAGCGGCCGCGGTGCGACGCGTCCAGATACTGCGCCAGCTCGTCGGCGTTCACCACGTTGCGCTTCTTGTCCGTAGGCCCATCGCACGGCGCGCCCGCCACCACGAGGCGCTCTGTCATGAACGTGAGCTCCAGCGAGCGCGCGTCGGGTGGCCGCACGTCCCCCATACTGGCGCGGCGGACGAGCCGCACGGGGCCCGTGTCGAACACGGAGCTCGTGAGGCGGCGCAGCGACTCCATTACGCTAAATTTTGCGGAATGGATTTCCACTTGAGATTTGTATGTGGGAGAAAGTGAAGCCACTCTGTTCTCCAGTTACATTCATTCTGCGAAACGACGGCTTCAACCACTTCAATTTGACAAATGGAGGACGGAGCGACGACAGAGGCGTGGAAGTGGGTGAATTGATTGGGAGGCTGGGCGAAAGCATTGATCTAATGCGTTGTCTGGTGCTGGTGCAGGGCATTTGGGGCCGACACGGAAGCTGGAAGACTACTCAAGAAGCTCTACTGCGGGACGACCAAGCCCAAGGTGTCCTACCCGAGTACGTGGGCACTTATAAAGCGTTTTAGAGCGTTATTGGTGCTGAGATGGTCTGGTAGAGCTCAAGATGAAGTCGAAAGACGCCACGACGGTGCCGTTCATCCCTGGGGGAGGTGTCGCGGGTGCAGACTCGAGGACGCATCGACTCGTGGCGAAGACGTCGAGTCGCGCGATTAAAGCACCGGCATTTTCCAAAAGAGCGTTTCCTGAGGTGCGCGGAGGCTTTCTGGTGGGAGGTAGCGTGCGTTAATGTGGTGAAATGGCTGTAGATGCACCCGATCGACTGCCTGACGACCCACAAGAAGCCGCTCCGTGAGATTGAGAAGGATGTGAATGAGATCAAGAGGCAGATGGATGGCTGCCGCATGAGCTGCATCAAGTACGCCAGTTGATGTTTATTATGCGATTTAATTCTCAGTTTTGTGGTGTTTTCAGACGCGCACCGAATCAGGAGAAGGAGAAGCTCCAGCAAGTGTTTTCCTACACGGCCGGCAGCATTTTGCCTAGCGAGCTGTTGCCAGGAGCGAGTGCGTGTACTCGTTTGTTAACTACTACCGTGATCAAACCGCTGACTGTTCTTTGCAGATCTTCTTGACCGAGAACTCTCGCATGCTGCAGCACTCCGCACTGGAAAGTTCCCTAAGGACCGTATGGCGCAGCTGGAGGAGCTCTACGACGCAGTGCTGAAAGAGGTCGAATCCCGCAAAAACTATATGTCGGAGATGGTTGCTCTGGAAAAACCAGAGATGGCAGCGCCCGTCGAGCGTGAAATCTTAGAGCGGATGACGGAACTGCGGAAAATCCACGAGCTCATGAAGAAGGGTAGCAACAACGACGGAAACTAGCTCCTTCAGATCCAATAACCCCAAGAAGACCCCTTTTCCATAATATATTATACCCAATACTGCTATTGAAGGAACACTGATAATCCGCTGCAGTGCGACGATTACGCTGCTAACTTTGGTGATAGGAGGCGAAACTCCGCCCCTCATTCGACAATAGAGCAGCTCCAGCAGCACCATCGCCAATGTTCGGCACCGCTCAGGTTGATACGAGCGACAACATACCGACCAATGTGCGGCCATTTGCAAGCGGCAAGTTCCGCAAGATCCACCGCGCCATCCTCGCGCTTCAAAGACCCGATGGCCACATCCAATTGGAATTCCCATCGGAAGAGGCCATCAATCTGCAGACACCTCAACCATCCAGTGAGCCTCAAAGCCCACGTCAGTCGTCCTACTCCCCACGGCAGGAAGAGGAGACGACCAGCAAGAAATCAAGGCCCAAAGCCGATTATCTCGTGTCCATTCCGCCGTTGATAAGCATCTGCATCCTCATTGTGGGCACACGCGGTGACGTTCAACCGTTTCTGGCCATTGCCCAAAGACTGCAGCAGGACGGCCACCGCGTGCGATTAGCCACCCACGCAGTGTACCGAGACTTCGTTATGAGTCACGGCGTTGAGTTCTACCCGCTCGGGGGCGACCCGAAAGAGTTGGCTGCGTACATGGTCAAGACGGGTGGCCACCTGATCCCCACCAAGATCGAGACGCTCACCAAGGACGTGCCGCGGAACAGGGAGATGATCAACGAGATCGTCCTCTCGACCTGGCCGGCAGTGTCCGATGCAGACCCGGACGGCGGAGGTGCCGGTGTGCCAGGCGCACCATTTCGAGCACAAGCCATCATTGCCAACCCTGTTTCGTATGGACACGTTCACGTTGCAGAACGCCTCGGCGTGCCGCTCCACATCATGTTCCCGCAACCGTGGGTGCCGACTGTGGCATTTCCTCATCCGCTGTCCAATCTGGCGTACACGGGGAAATCGCAGAAGAGGAACTACCTGTCGTACAAATTGGTCGATCTGATCATGTGGCACGGCACCGAGGGGATCATTAACGAGTTTCGCACTGAGGTGCTGAAGCTGCGCCCGATCCGCAATGGCGACCTCGGCTCGGAGCTATTACTTGATCTAAATATCCCCCACGCCTTCATGTGGAGTCCAGAGCTTGTACCCAAGCCGGCAGACTGGGGACACCTGTACGACGTCATCGGCACTGTTTCCTTGAGAGAAGCTGCATCAGTCTACTCGCCATCTCCAGAGCTCGAAGCTTTCCTCGGGGACGACGGGGGTCCCATATTCGTTGGATTTGGCTCGATGGTCATAGCAAACCCGCTGGCGACCACAAAGATGATCATTGACGCTGCCAAGCTGGCCAATGTGCGCGTGCTGATCCAATCGAGCTGGAGCGATATGGCTGGTGACCTCGAAATCCCTGGTAACATCTTCTTCCTCGGCAATTGTCCTCACGACTGGCTTATGCCCCGAGTTTCGGCAGTTATTCACCACGGTGGTGCCGGCACCACTGCAGCAGGGCTACTCGCTGGAAAACCAACATTTATCGTGCCGTTCTTCGGAGACCAACCCTTCTGGGGTCAAGCCGTAGTAAGTGCTCAGGTGGGTGTAGCTCCTTGCCCTATTGCCCAACTTACAACGGAAATACTACGCAAAGCTTTTGAGGATCTCGCACACCCCGAACTGCGCTTACGAGCTGAAGCACTGAGGGATCTCATGCTGCAAGAAGACGGCGCCGAAGAAGCCGTTCGGAGTTTTTATCGGCATCTACCAACGCAAGATATGTGGTGTGACTTGGATCATCAGCGCATTGCACTGCAGTGGAGCGTACATGACAGGATCAAACTCTGTGACCGCTGTGCATTTGTGGTGAAGGAGCGCCCTGGTAATCATCTCAAAAAGCTTGTGCGCTACAACTCCGTCGACTACTCTGCGCGAGGTCCGAGCTCGCTGCTGACAGGAGTTGGTACCGGCGTAATTGTCTTCGCGCACGAGTTGACTGGGGCTTTCACAGGTTTCTTGCTGCAGCCTGCAAAAGGTTTCATCAAAGGTGGCATTATCGGAGGAGTCAAGGGAACGGTGGCTGGCGCGTACTATTTGCTAGTGCGACCAGTGCATGGCGCCCTACTTCTTGCAGATCACGCGGCTACAGGCCACAAGAACGCAAACCGAGAAGAAGGACACCGAAAGATCAACAGCGTATTTGACCGACATCTGATGGCAGCTCTAGGAGAGGAAGATGGTCTGGTTGATACATTTTGTTTGGCTGTGGGACCGAACGCTGTTGACACCGTGATTTTTCTGCGAAGGGAGGACCGCAAGACGGTGCTGAGGCGGTTGGGGTATCTTGCACATCACAGCTATCGCTCGCGATACGAGGCCTTGCTGAAAGCTCAAAAGGCCAATAAACTTGCTGCTCAAAGCAATGGAATCCTGTTTCTGGTCCGTGGTGAACCCCAAATTCAACCTGATCAGGTGGATTCTACACTAGCACATTCACACCCCACTAATGATATCGCACTCCTGGATGCAGATGCAACCAGCATGGATACCGACGTTGAATGTATTAGCGCGGACGCAGCCAAGGATTCTACTATCGCTTTGCACTCAATCCGGCTTACGTCAGCTGGGACTGTGGAAATCTCACTGGGCATACCTTGCCAGTCTGCCAATGCAGTGGAAGAATCAACTATTGCTGAATGGCAAGCGTACTCGTCTGGTCAGCACAAAACGCCCAGAGAGGCACAAGAGTCTGCATTACCAGTATCAGTGCCACTCATGAATATTTGTCTCGGTGCCCTCGGTACATGGAATAACGGCGTGAAGCAGTTCGTTGCAATTGGTATCAAGCTCAAGGAGCAAGGACATCGCGTGCGAATTGCAGCAAACGAACGTTTTCGCACCGAGATTATGACCCGCGGCCTTGAGTTCTATCCGCTTGCGGGGGCTCCCGAGAGTATCCAAGATTTTGCGACGCTCGTGTACGATAGTCAAAATGCGGCGAGAAAGGCAGCACCAGGTCGTCTAGGCACAGGGGCCATTCAAGCGTTCAAGGAGCTCATTTACTCGCTTTGGCCGGCTGCGTACGGCTCGGATCCTCACGGCGGCGGCACAAATATTCCAGGAAGGCACTTTCGCGCAAATTCGCTTCTGTGGCATCCACTCCTGCTCGGTCACGTTCATGTGGCTGAACGACTTGGCATTCCACTCCAATGTGCCGGTCTGGAACCTCTGTCGCCGACCTCCTTTTTCCCTCATCCTCTTAGCTCGGTTGCAGACCTTGATCCGCCAGTCAAGACGGTGTGTCAGAGTAACTTGATGACGTATGGCATCGTAGACACCACACTTTGGCATGGTGCTGTAGCACAAGTGCTGGCCCAGTTCCGCTCCTTTATCGGACTCGGCAAGCGTTGTGATCAACCCGACCGGCTTGTCCGGTGGGAGGTTCCGCACATTTACCTTTGGAACCCTGCACTGCTACCGAAACCATTTGACTGGGGGACCGAGTTGTCGATGGTCGGCCACGTGACGCTGGACATTGGCGCCGGTCTCAGTCGAAGAAAGTGCAAAAAGCGAGAGGAAGAGTACAAGCGCTTCAGATGGCCAGCCACACTCACCGAGTTTGCCTTTCAGTCGTCAACTTCACCTGTCATCTACTTCGGTGTGTCCACGCGGACCATGTCATCAAATGATCTTGACGAATTGGTGCGAAAGGTGGACGCTGCTGCTTCAAAGGACCACCAAGTGCACATTATCTTCCAAACCCGCGAAGCTGGCGACGAACTGCGTGCGCTGTATCAATCTGCTAATGTGCTTCAGATTGCCAGCGACCTGCCGTATGCACGTCTCGTTCAAGAGCAAGCGGTGGCTGCAACGATTCACTGGGGGGAGCCTGACATCGTTGCTGTTGGTCTGTCCGCCGGCAAACCCGTCGCTATCTGTGGCACCCATGCGTCGCACCATTTCATGGCTTGCGTGTGTGAACAAGCCCAAGTGGGTCTGCCGTTCATCGACTGGAAGACGTGCACAGTAGAGTCCTTGGCCTTAACCTTCAGGAATCTACTTAAGCCAGAAGTCCGCGAGAAAGTGCAGACACTAGCAGCCACATTCGACCCGCAGCAAGCTATCGCCACGGCTGTGAAGATGTTCTACGCCAATCTGCCTCTGGACGCGATGCGCTGCGATGTCGATCCAAGCAAACTTGCACGCGTTTTTGACCCACGCCACGACCTCAAGTTGTCACTTCACGCGTACGTAGCCGTTCAGCCTCGCCGCGATGAGAGCAAGGGTTTCGTGCCGTACAAGCCTCTTCGATTCGGAGGAAATCATCCTCCGACATTCTCCATCCGCGGAAACGCGTCTGCTACGACTAAACCCGTGCGCCAAGGTGACGCTGTCTGCCGAACTCTGGAGGTACTCAACAGCGCCGAGAGTGAACGAAGCAGGATGGTGAGTGTCTCCTCGGGGGGATCGACACTATCAAGTCTCGTGCCCACCCAGACGCAAATTGCGATGTTCTGGTCGTCTGCAGAAGAGGAAGCTGCTATACGCAAAGCCACAAACTCTGCCTACGAACGACTCGTCAAAAGGCCACAGCGCATTGACAAACGCGACGCAGTGCTGCGCTTTTTCGGCGTAGGGAACGGAGTAAGGCATCGAGAAGAAATGAGGCGGTATGCGTCAGTGCAGTAGAAATGAATGCATTTGTTGGAATTGTCAGGTTACAGTGGTACAGTGTACCACCTCCATAAATCGCACTTACTACGATCTCCACGGTATATATCTCCGGCTTCGTGGCAACCTTTCCAGACCTAATCCACCGCTTCAATCATGGCGGCGTCGTGGGAGGCCAAGCTCAAGGGGCTGGACGCGTACCCGAAGACGATCGAGGAGTTCAAGGTGCGCACGCTACAGGGCGGCGTGTTCTCTCTGCTGGCCCTGGCCTGCATCTTGCTGCTGCTGGCGTCGGAGCTGGGCTTCTACCTGGCGACGGACACCGTAGACAAGATGACGGTGGACGGCGGCCGCAACTCGATGGTTTCCATCAACTTCGACGTCGAGTTCCCGCGCATGCCTTGCTCGTCTGTGGCGCTCGAGTCTGCAGACATGGCAGGCAACGCACAGCACGACATCGAGCACGACCTGGAGAAGATTCCGCTGGACGCACGTGGCCAGGCGCTGACCGAAGGCATGCGCGACGTGATGGGCGGAGCGCTCACGAACAACACGCAACTGCATGGAGAAACAAACAGGTGAGTGAACAATGGGAGGGGCGACAGGGCGACGTTTCTGACGTTCTTGTGTGGTGTAGACCTGATTGCGGCAGTTGCTACGCTGCTGGAGAGCCTGGAGAGGTACTAGAGATGGCTACATGGTGACAGGAGGGTGTGGAGCTGATGGGGTGTTATTGCTTGTGCAGTGCTGCAACACGTGTGATGAAGTGAAGGCGGCGTACAGTCGCAAGAGCTGGATGATGCCTAGTCTCCACACGATCTCCCAGTGCCAAGAGGTGGAGATCGAGAAGGTGCTTCGTGGAGAGGTGAATGAAGGATGCAGGATCAAGGGATCGCTCGTCGTGTCCAAGGTGGGGGATTTGGTTACGTGGTAGGATACCGTAGAGTGCTGACGTATTTGAGCTCTTTTCCTGGTCTTCAGGTTGCTGGCAGGTTGTATTTCGCTCCGTCCAAGTTCTTCCGCTCAGGTTACTTGTCGGCGCAGGATCTGGTGGACGCCACGTTTAAGGTATTTGACACGTCGCACACCATTCACTCGCTGTCCTTCGGCGAGTTGTACCCGGTAAGATTTATGGCTCCTTCCTTACTCAATCAGTTGAAATTGAGATGCGAGCTTACCTACGGTGAATGGCCTCGCGAACAGGACATGAAAAATCCGCTGGACAACCGCAAGAAAGAGCTCCCGGATGATTCCACGCGTGGATCGTTCCAATACTTCCTCAAGGTAAACTTTTGAAGAAGCACCTACCAAAGTTGACGGGTGGTAACTTTATTTTCCGCCGGTCTGTTAGGTTGTGCCGACGGAGTACACGTTCCTCTCTGCTAGCCGCATCATTACGAACCAGTTTTCCGCCACGGAGCACTTCCGTCAGCTCACCCCCGTGAGTGACAAGGGTCTGCCGAGTAAGTATCCCCACACTATTCACCCCGTTTATTGTTGCGGCGCTGTTGAAGCTAACCATATGACGGTGAATTCTATCTGCAGTGGTCTCGTTCAGCTACACGTTTTCGCCCATCATGTTCCGCATCGAGCAGTACCGTGTGGGCTTCCTCCAGTTCCTCACGAGCGTCTGCGCTATTGTCGGTGGCGTTTTTACGGTGTGTAGCTGTGTCCCTTTGTTGACCTGCCACTGTGTGACGTACTTACGCCTTTTGCTGTAGATCCTTGGTATCATGGACTCGCTTGCGTTCGGGCTGCTGAACAAGACGAGCAGCACCACGCTACTGTAAGAGGATGCGGTTCCTGCTAATGCAAGTTGTCACTGTACACTCGAGCTTTTCTTACTTCATTATTTATGGATGGCCCTTGGAAGTGAGGCGTTGGTGCAAAATTGGTAGCGGGCGAGAGCTGCGATGCATGGGCCATCACTTGCCCCGGAGCTCTGGAATCTGTCTGTCGTGATCTTATTATGCGGACTCATGGGCTGGACGATGCGGCTTGTGCGGCTCATGCTTACCTACCTGGAAGCCTCTTTTGCTACCCAACAGCACGCTGTACGTTTATTGTTGTGCCTCAAGTTCCTTGCTACGTGTTGCTGACTAATCTGTGTCCCGCTGGACTAGGTTATTCACTTGGAAAAGCTGGGGCCAAGGTACTGCTGCTCTTGAAGTCTTGGATTCCAGGCGTATCAAAAGTATTAACTCTGCCTCCACAGCTTGCACGTGCTTCGACATGCGTCCATGTGGCACTTTCACCAACTTTTGCGCACACAGCTTCAGATCGCCTCGACAACGATGAAGCGCGTACGAGTACCGTTCGAAATTGTCGGGTCCTCTACAAAATTCGTCGAGTCAACAGATGAACAGCAGCCACCGCTGATGAATCTCTCCGTCGAGGTCAAGTCCGAGTCCACCTGCGTGGTCCAAGTGTTTTGGGACGTCAAGGCAAGCGCTCTCGCCCCTTCTCAGAGCCCTACATTTGCATCGACGGACTGGCCGCTGAGGCGACGAATGCAACTCGTCGACGTGGCGCTACCGACACAAGTTGCGAGAACTGCTATTCACGCTATGCGCTCACTACCAGGAAAGTTTTACGACCTTGACATGAGCACCCCTCACCGGCTACTGGAAGATGACATGAGCAAGGACAACAGCGATAGAGCAACAGGTACACCGAAAACAGGACACCCAGGACTCGGTTTGACCCGCCTTTTTGGGAGTGGAGGCTCGTTCCGATCCTGCTCATTGATGGAGAGGTACAGCATGAGGAATTAGTGCCTTTACATGTTGAGTTTTGCCTAACTCGAGTGCGCTGGCTGCTGTTTTAGGAGCAAGGGCAGCGGCCCAGACGAGTTCAGTGTAGCAATACCAAGCGACCTGTTGCTTGCTGAGCCTCGTCCACAGGAGTCGTCGATCCAATCTTCACTCGTGGCAACAGATTGCGAAGATGAGAAGCCACCAGACCTAGTTGCACCAAGCGTTGAGGACCCGCGGTACGCCTGTGTGATTGCCATCGGATCCGCCGATTTCTTCGGAAGCACCGCGGGATCGAAATCTCCTGGTTCCGGTATGAAAAAGCGCGGGTCGACGGGGTCTACTCGTCTGGAGGATGCAGTAGAGGAAGTTATCTGTCAATGCGTAGCGATCGACTTGCTTCCAACACCAGCAAAGCTCCGTGGAACCCCAGTGATCGTCAAGAAACTCAACTTTACCGCTACCAACGTCTTCACCTCCCAGGTGCGTCCAGATGGATCTTGCGTTGGCAATTGTGCATCTAACTGTTGCTGCAGGAAATCTTCACCACGGGTGGGGAGTGCGTCATTTGCCTGGAGCGTCCTCTATCGACCATCCTGTTACCATGTCGACACTTTTGCGTGTGCTGCGAGTGCCTGGAGGAGATCGACCAGTGCCCCATTTGCCGAGCTAAGTTCGCCACGTACGCGTGCTACCAGCAACCCGCCAGCAGCACTTCGGCCCATATCCAGCTCGACGTCATGCCTTGAAAGTATTCGCCTGTCACATGGTCTAAAAATAGCAATTCTGAACCCCCTTCAAACTCGTTTCTCATTCCAACAATGGGCGCGTACGAGGCGCTGGCGCTGGCCCAGAGCGCTCAGCTCTACCTGCTCGTGGGACTGCTGGGCGTCGTGGTGTACCTGCTGCTGGTGCTGTCCTACTTCCTTGTGCCTAATATCAAGGCGCAGCACCCGGCCGCCGACCTCGTGGTGTGGCACGCCGGTTGCGGCTTCATGACGTCTGCGGGCTTCGTCTTCGCCTTCGCGCTGCAGCGTCAGGACGTGGACGCGACGCTCGTCAAATGGCAGTGCTCGCTGCTGGCGCCTTACAACCAGTTCTTCTTCCTGGCGGGCGCCTGCTGGTACCTCATGCTCACGCTGGACCTGCTGGTGGCGCTCGTGAACCCGTGGATGGGCTACAGCTGCAAGTCCTGGGCCTACCACACCATGTAACGCGCGTCGAATTAACCGCTGAGAGTTGAGTCAACCCCATGGGACTGACAGTTGCTCTGTTGCTGCTGCAGAGTCTGGAGTGTGAGCGCCGTCTCGGCGCTGCTGCTGCACCAGCTCAAGCTCTTCGGCCTCTCGTCGCTCAATGTCTGTTGGGTCAAGCGCACGCGCGACCCGATGCAGGTGAACACGGCCAATTGGGTCTTCCTCTTCGCCGTTGTAGCCGCCATCTGCGTGCTCTCGTTCGCGGTGCTGCTCTTCGCGAGCTTCCGCTTCGTGCGCCGCCAACTGGACGTGACGTATCGTGCCAAGCGCCGCAATTTGATGCAGTACTACCGCTACCTGCTGATTTTTGCGGGACACTGGGCGGCGTGTGGCGCGTTGTACTACGCAGCGTATCGCCAACATTTTGACGGCAAAATGGCAAAGCACTTTGAGCTCGCGTTCGCGCTGGTGTTTGGGTCGTACCCAGTGCTGCTGCTCATCGTCTGGGTGCTGAACACGGAGCTGTACCAGAACTTCTCCAGCGAAAACAATCTGTCCAAGTCGGAGCGAGGAGCTGGGCACGCGACGAGCACGGAACACTTCAGCGCCGCCCTCCGCAAGGACTTGATGCGATACACGACGGCGGGGATTCGATGCAGCATCAGCGAGTCTCCTGCTGACAGTCTGCGCTCTCCGCTGCTGAGTCTCACTCGAGATCGCTTTGGATCGTTGGACCGCTCTGCTGCGTTGTCATTTCTGCAGATGGAAGAGGGTGGCTCCGCAGGCTTGTACCATGAGAAGAAGCGGTTGGCAACCACGGTGTATAACGGGGAGTATCGCTATTACGAGAAGCTTGGGTTCACGGACTACGCGCCCAAAGTGTTTCAGAACATCCGCGAGATCTGCGGGATCGACAACGAAATGTACGAGCAATCGTTCGCTGATACGCTCCTGGAGCGTGCATCCGAGGGGAAGTCAGGGATGCTCTTCTACTTTACCAGCGACCGCAAGTATCTGGTGAAGACGATGACGAAGAAGGAGCATTCGTTCCTGCTTGAGGTGCTGCCGCTGTTCCACCAGTACATCCTGAAGCAGCCAAATTCGCTCTTGTGCCGCTTTCTTGGCTGCCACTCGATGCAGCTACCCGTGGGGTGGAACAAGATGTTTTTCGTCGTGATGGAGAACATTTTCCCGGATGGTCCGGTCGATGAGCGATACGATCTCAAGGGCATCTTCCACCAGTCCAACTTCCGGCATCAAGAAGGGGTCCCAACGCCAGTGTCGAGTGACTGGAGTCGGAGTGGAAGGGAAGAAGAAGGGGTCCTGCGTATACATGAGGAAGACGAAGCAGCATCGAGCGATAGCCAAAGTGTGGACAGCGAATTGGGACACGTGACTGAAAAGCAACCGCTGCTGCGTCGTGGGAGCTCGCGTCCGTCGCTCAGATACGACAACGACTTTGTCACACAACGAGCCTCACTGCGAGTAAATCCCACGACTCGCGCGAATCTACTTGCGCAGGTGACGAGCGACTGCGGGTTTCTCCAGGAACTGGGGATCATGGACTACAGCTGCCTGCTTGGCATCCGCCATTACAACCATCGCATTGAAGCCGAGGTGATGGATAACCTCGCGCACAATGCCGTCGTGGCAGCTGATCAGTCCACGGTGTACTACCTCGGCTTTGTGGATATCCTGCAGCACTACAACATCGGGTGGAAAATGCAGCACTGTTTGCTGGCTGCGGTGGTCGACAAGCGGCAGATCACAGCACTCCCTCCTGCCGAGTACGCGCTGCGCTTTTTGAATTTCATCCACGAGTATCTGCTGCGAGACCCAGAGGGGTCTCACGTTCGCTCGTATGGGAGCATCGGGTACTCGCCCTCCAGCTTCGTCCGCCAATAATGGCAATGGCGGCGTGCCAACTAACTATTAAAAGGTGAGGTGTGCAGTACCTCATCGTCAGAATTGGCGAAGAGAACCAAGTACATAGACGCATTTGCTAGCAGGACTGATCAATCCTGATGTTGAGTACACCAGCTTGGACAAGTGCGATCGTCAGAGTTGAGTGTCGCGATACAAATATACAAATGGGTGCGGTGGCCAGGTTTACCTTGGCATTGCCAGAGCCTGGCAATCAGATGCTGACGCGTGTCGCTACCAGCCCCGTCGACGCCTTCAACTTGTCCTGCACGACAATGAGACGAGTTGAGGACATTAAACACAAATTTTGTGCGTGTACAAACACGCGACGTGTCGCACGTGTGTCCTCGTGCCAAGTGTGTTACAATAGTGTCCGTACAACGAACACCATCGCGCTGGCCCCACCGAGTGGATAGATTTCAGCGCGCGCCGCACCGAAGTGAAAGGCTCGCTCACGCGGTGGCGGCAAAGACCGAAGTGTTGCTGGTTCGCCACCGATTTGATCATGGACTTGTCAGGGCGGAGATTGATTTGCCGCGATCGGGCGGCGCTGGCTCGGATCGGAGGCGGACAACCGCTTTGGCTGCGATACATGGTCAGTATGCCATGCCGACGCCGGAAGTTCAAACCCGGCGGAACCGCTGTGACGCTGCGCCACATGGCCGAGGGCAATTCAGCCGGTTCCAATCGCGAGCGAGCGTCTCACACTGGCGATGCCTCCGTGCGAGGAATAAAGACATGGTGCGAGTCGCAGCCTGCACATGCGTGCTACGAACGGCGACAGTCGTCGCGTTGCAATCCGAACAGGTGCGCCCGACTGAGTGTGCACATTAGTCCATCTATTGTACCCGACCAACATATTTTACAAACCAAAGGGATGCTCTAGTCGGGTACATTAACCACACCAGGTCTTCCCGCACTTTTACCGAACCCGCCTGCAGACCATGCAATTTGACGCTGATCGGCTCGACTCCGGCTCCGGCCGGGAGCTCCGGCAGACTCGAAAAAGACCCCGACAGCAAAGATGTTCCGCAAGTTTGCTGTCTGCACGGCCGTGCTCGTGGCCGTACTCTCCAACGAGGCGCTCGCCCTGCAGCAGGGCGGCGCGCCCCCTGCCAACGGAGGCACGCAGGACGACTCGTACACGACGACCACCAAGGCGCCGGTAGTCACCACGCAGCCGCCCGTGACGACGATCCCCGCCGTCACTACTCCGGCTGCCACGACTGTGACTCCCTCGAGCACTCCTTCTGCCACGACGCCGGTTCCGGAGGCAACCCCCGCTTCCACGACGCCGGCTCCGGAAGCGACCCCTTCGACCACTCCTGCTGCGACGACTGAGATCCCTTCGACTACCCCTGCGGCTACTACGACGACCCCGAGCGTTCCAACCACGGGCACTGAGTCGCCTGCCGTGACTCCAATCGCCTCAACGCCCATCGTCCCGACCACGGACACTAAGGCTCCTGCTGTGACCCCTGTGGCAACGACACCCACGGTGGAGGAAGGAACCTCGTCGCACACGTCCGACTGCGAGCCCAACTTCCCCTCGGAGGAGACCGAGACCCCCGTCGCCACCACTTCGACACCTGCTGCGACCCCCGCGGTGACGAGCACGACGTCGACGAAGGCTCCAGTCGTCACGCCTGCTGCTACCACCTCGACGGACGTGGAGAGCTCCGCTTCGACTACGGAGGACTCGGCTTCAACTACGGAGGACTCTCCTTCGACTACTGAGGACTCAGCTTCGACGGGCAGCGACAACCTGGACCAGACTGCTCAGCAGACGACCACCAAGTCGGGCGACGCCAATGGCACAGGCGGCGGCGTTGGAGGATTAACCGTGCTCGCTGTGGCTGCTGTCGTGGCGGTGGCTGCCGTGGGTACCGTTGCCGCTCGCATGAAGAAGGCCCGCGACGCCGACGCCTCTCTGTCGACCCCCGGCGAGAGCGAGAACATCCACATTGAGATCAAGCGCACGCCTGCTGGCGGCAGCACGATCCTGTAAGGGGACGGCTATGCCTTTGGGTTGTGACTCTTTTGTGTATGAGGTCTGTTCGTCTTGGCTCAGCCCCAGCGGATAAGGCTGGCCCTCCCTCTTGGTGGTCTCCCCTCCCTATTCGAGTGACGAGTTTTGAATGACGCATTGGATGAGAACAACGAGGTGGACAGCATCCCAATGCATGTAGTTTTGCTCTTTTTCCATTTCAGTTGTGTTGAGTTACACCCTGTAGCTTTGTTTGCTAGTCGCACGTGAACAACTATTTTAACCTTTCTTAATCCGAGTGGCAAAGAGAGCCAAGTCCGATGGAAAGCAACAGCTTCGACGTGGATTTACAGCGCATGCTCAATGAGCTGTGCACCGACCTTTTCACTACCTCAGCGTTGGACGACTGCAACGCCATCTTGCAGTCGCTCGCACTGCTTGCAGATACGTTTCTGCAGGCCCAGACACTGCTCGGTAGACTGCTCTCCCAGAATGAAGACAGCCACACTCGACCGCACGCCACTGGTTCCAAGCTCTCAGTCCTGTCGACAAACTTCCTTTACCAGGAAGAAACAGCTCGCAGTGCGGTGGCCTTGCTGGCTGCTCTAGCAAGCGGCAACCTGCGGAACCAACGGCGCATTGCTCAAAGCGTTACTGGGGTTATGCTGGACATCGACCCCACCAAACTCGGTCATGCTCGGGGCAGTATGCCTGCAGCCAGCACCGCCTTATTCGCGCTAACCGTTCCAGCCACAGTCACGAGCACGTATCGACGATGGAGGAAACGCCAGCGAGAGCTACAAAACTGTCGACTGCCCAGTGGAGTACCTCCAGTACACGATGGCGTCCCCATGCCATGTTGCTGTGACGACTGTCTGGGAGCAGAGCAATTTCGGTCGACGTGGCAGCAGCATTTCCACGACTTGTCTCGGTGGGCGCGAGACCCCGACAACGAACCCTCTGGGTGTAGCCCTACTTCGTCCTTATCAACCGAAGAGTTCTTCCGTGTGTTTCTCGAAGATCATCAAGTTCTCGCATGCACTGTGGGGGAGGCTCTAGGAAACCAGAAGGAGCCCGAGCGCTCGGATTTCGACAGAGCCCACCAGAACTCGGGTCTGGTGTACTACTTCGTGTCTCCAGAAGAGTTCACTGCTGTGACGCCGAGGGCATCGATCCAATTCAATCCTCTTTTTCACGTAAGCGCCATCGCAATAGCACCCGAAATCGGCGTTAGAAGAGCACATTTCAAGGCTACACAACAAGGCGAGAATTCCCCGTCTGAGCCATTGGAGCCGATAGCACTTGCAACCGAGGAAGTCATCATTTTCACTTGCACAGCAGACGTTGCGTCATGCACTGGACCCTCAACTGAGATCCCAGATAGTGATGCGGTCGTCTCCAGTTTTCAGCATTCGAGTGAGGACCTCCGTGCTGATTTCTCCAAGCTCGAAGGGCAGCATGGCCAGCTTGTGCAATGCGATTCTCTTGCGAACGATGTTTGTAGCGATGAAAGTGAGATTACAGCCATCGTGCGGCGTGTGCTGATCAGCATGATCTCATTTTGTGAGAGAGAAGACCACATTCCACTGTCTGTGTTTCGACATAACTTTTGTCCGCCGGTCGATACCGGAAAAGACCACGAAGAGATGACCCCACGTCGCTCAGTGGAGTGCATCGAGACTGCACCACCAAATTTGAACATCCGAGTCGTCATGACTGCCAACTTGACTGAGCAAGTTCTGCAAATTGATTGTTTTCCCACAGCAGCAGAACACAGGTTAGATGGCTTGTTCTCTGCTCGTATCCTCCAGCGAGAGCTTACGGATCCGAGTAATACAGGCGAAGCTGCAAAGCTTGGCTTGCTTTGTTTGTCTGACGAGGCACTCGAGAGCCTGATTCAACGATGTCGTGTTCGCACGTGTGGCCGCTCTGACGCTCACGAAGACTTCAACTCAATCATTTTCTTGCAGCCAAGTGACCCAGACGGAGAAGAACATGCATTTCCCCCGGACACCAACAACAAACTTGACGAAGGCTTGACTCCGAAGAGCACTGAGCAGAATCGCGCAGCTATTCGTATCCCGCTATCTGGGCTTTCTCCCGAAACAAAGCGAGACTTGGCTAGACTGGAAACCCTCGTGTCCGAAGAGAATCACCATAAATTAACTCGCGAGAGTCTCACAGTTTTCATGGAGAAGCTATCGAGAGTGGTAGCAGACTGCAACCTGCGAATCTCCTACCTCTCGATTGCGAGGGATAAAGAGCTCACTCGTGCAGCCACAGAAGTTCACCGTGCAGCTGCAATATCCAGGTGCCGCTACTGCCGAGACCTACTCATTCAGCTCGGTAAGAAGATCGCACTCCAGGTGAGGCCGCTTAATACTTCGGCGGCAATCTCGCAAGTGAAACTGTTGCGCTTGGCAAAAACCGTTCGCACCTCCGTTCATGACGTACTTGTCCACAGCGACACCTTTGATCCGTGGGAAACCCCAGACGCGCGTGTGGAGAGATTGCGCATGGACCACCACCTCTGGGCTAGCGGGTTCCCTGATGCTGCCTATTACCAAGACGTCAACACGCGGCAACGCGAAAACAGGAAGAAGCAGCAGAATCTCAGTCGAAAATTGCTCCTCCAGCAAAAGAAAAAATCAAGCAAAGCAGCTCAAATCAAGCAAGATCAGCAGTTCACGCAGTAGATACCGATTACAACAGTCACATTTCTTTCTTCGTCCACTCGCCGAACACGTGCTGGTAGTCCTCGAGTTGTCGCTTCACAAAGTCACGGCAGACACAAGCAGTCAATACATCGTCACACGAGTGATGCACCTACAAAGAGTCTCCTACTTTGAGCTGGTTGTTCTCCTCCAAGAGGCGAAGATAAGCCTCCGCTTGGCTGTCCGTTTGGCGCTTCAGCGCTCTAGTTAGCAGTAAATTAGTGGTTAACCCCCACACACAACCTGTAAAGCTGGAGCCACCCACTCTAGCTCTGTGTCTCTCTGCTGAGCCTCACCCACAGCCCCTCGGATACAGAGCTCCAGGCCTCGAGCGTAGGCGTCGGCCGCCTTCTGGTACGAGGCCATTCCGTACAGAGCCTTGCCTTGCCTCGAGTACGTTTTGGCCCACTCCGGGTCTAGGGCGATGGCTGCGTCTGCGTCCAGTTTGGCCTGACGGAACTGGCCCAAGGCGCAATAGGCCGCTGATCTGTTGCTGTGCAGCGTCGCCGACGGCTTCCGCTCGAGACCCAGCGAGTACTCGCGGATGGCAGCCCCGTACTCTTTCTGTTTGAAGAACTCGTTCCCGCGGTTCTTGTGCCACGAATCGTCTTCCAGAGACGGAGCGCTGCGACCTTGGGCGGTGGATGCAGACAGCTTGGCGCTCACGGGCGCAGCAGACGCCGGCGACCCAAACAACCATTCCATTACGGATTTCGAGACGATTTTTTCCAAGTTAAATTAAATGCTATAATAAATATCGTAAACTGCAGGGGTTTGTCATACCTTAAACCTTATGTGCAAGCACTTGTTTGCATTTCTATCCAATCATATTCCATAATTATCAATAACACTTTTGATTGGTTGTTTTCGAAGTCTGCGTAAATCGTGTACGTAAATGAGAATCCGCTTAGCCAAGGTATTGATTTCCAGGGTTTCGGTAAGCCCATGAATTTGCGTCGTACTTTTGGGAGCACTGCTCCCTGAAAAAATGGGGGAGCACTACAGTTTGGTAAAACCCTTTTTACAATATTAAGTAAAAATGGGTTATTAACAACAATTTATACACTATTACATCGTATTTACGTAAACAAAGTAAAAAGACTGTGGTTGAAGTTGACATGTGTTCGATATCCCTCCTACACGTCGGAGCCCTCCTTCACAGCGAAGCTCACTGGTCAGTTTGAGATCTTCTCCAATCGAGCGCTCACCGCCATGCATGCTGTCCGGCCCTTGGCGAATACAGGGCGCCCCCCAAGCGCCCTTAGTGAGCTATTCACTCGTACCGATGAGAAGGCCAACAGTTCGCTGTACTGGGCCTTGTGTAATCTCTGTTTGGCAGAGTACACCGAGCGCCTTAGACCTGCCCCAGAACGGATTCGAGGACGCAAAGATTACTGGCTCAAACATCTAGAGAAGTGTCAGTTCTACGAAGGTGAATTTGCATCCAAGGGGGCAACCGAGGGGGCTACACCTCCACCGCAAAAAAGGCAGAAGACTCGAGAGAATCTCACTGCGTCGGATCGTGAAACGTTCTGGAGGCTTCTACTGGAGCTTCAGGCGGAGGCATTGTTCCCTGACTCGTTTGTGGAGCTGACGTCACTCCGGAGACTGTTCAAATGGATGGGCCCAAAGTATGAACGTGCACTGCCACGGCGTCAAGTTTTTGATGGTCAAGTGCTCGATGAGTATGCTGCAGTGTTTGGTAATCAAAAACGGAAGGAATTGGCTACTATGCAGCAGATTTCGAGTGGCCGTGTGAATTTCCTCTC
>AWVV02011366.1:0-10404 GCA_000500205.2 Phytophthora lateralis | reverse complement strand
CATAGCCTTGGTTTGGTCGTTGGCCGTGCCCTCATACCGGTCACACAGGTACTTCCACATGGTGGATCCGTCCTTCATGTCCATAAGCTGCTGTCCCATGTCCGTACATACGGACGAGAAGATCAACTCCTGGAGATCCAACTGCCACCCGTCCCACGCGCTCTTCTGCAGCGACGTGGAGCTGCTCGCATCATACTTGATCTGCTGGGTCATCACCTTGTACAGGTCCGTGTCCTTCTTCCGTGCAGCTATTTCCATGAGTTTCTTGTAGTACTGGAAGTTCTGTCCATTCCAGCGAACTGGTCGGCCGGCCTTCTCAGAGACCTCGACCTCCCAAGATGCGTCCGTCGTCGGCTTGGGCATCTTGTCCTTGAAGTCCTTGCACTCCAGCTAGAACTTGGACTCAATAACCCTGTTGGGATTTGGATCCGAGACCGCTTCTGGGCTAGAAGGTAAAATGAAGACTCAATTTGTTAGAGCGCTAGCGGAGCTCTCGAGCTCTTCCTAGCACTTCAGGTCCAAGCTCACTACGATCTGTTTCACATCGTCCCAGCTCCCTTTACACTTGGGCCAGGTCTTGAACTTCAGTGTGGACCAGGGCTTGAACCTGGTACATGCATTCCAACACTCACAAGTACGCAGTAAATGCCTGCAACATCAAGGTGGGCTCTACGTTCTTTAGCTGGTATTGTAGCAATCAACGAGATATGGCACTCAGCTATGTTTACCATTGCGCTTCTGTGGGTAACAAACCTAATTGTTCGTTGGATTTGAAGCAGCGTTCCCAGCTCACCGTATGCACCAAGTACAGATTGCTTTGAGGTAGTACACACGATCCATTACGGTCGGCAAGGGAACTCCCCTCTCTGAATTTTAGACTCTGACCTTAGCGTCACTCATAAACAGTTTGGGCCTGGATCTGTTGGAGGGCAGTGAATTGGTCGTGCCAGAAGTCGTGGAGAGCTTTGAAGAGGAAGAATTGAGTTTGGGCAGTAGCACGGACAGAATCGTGAGACGCTGATGTTATTATCTCAGTGTAGAACCCCACCGTTAATACTCGCTACTGTAGTGAAAAATCTCCTTGCAAACGAAAACACCGGCCAGGCTCCTCGACGGAGTTACTTCACCGAAAAAAGGCAGAAGCGTGAGAGTTACGAGCTCGAGTATCAGTGTTAGAGGAGTGGCTTGAGTGGCTCAAGCGAACTCGTTCTCCGGACAGCTCGCGTCAAATGACCAGAAACAACAACAAAAATTCGAACAAGTAGGAGGAATTTTGCAAAATTCAAAGCGAAGAGGCCCCCTCTTTGCTCAAAGTTCACCAAAAAGAATCTGCGCTCAATCAAAATGGGCTGCCGCGCTAATTGGTATGCTTTCGGTGGATACTTTACTTGCAGGGAAGATAATTCGTGTTTGAGAGGCTAAGCTTACCCACCGCACTTCTTGGAAAGCTTGGACAAATCGTGCTGCGTTCCGAGTCAGTATTTTTGATGAAAAGCATGCCATCTTTCGGCTGCCGCATGCAGCTCCTCGTAAGCGGGGCCACTGCTGAGCTTGTTGCCAGAGTTCCTCTTTAATCCTCAGTTCACTAAGCCAGTGAGATTTTGAGGCAGGACAAGAACACCCTGCGAAGCGTGTCGGGCAAGTCCTATCGAAGCGTACGTTCACTCGGTACGCCATTTTCGATGAGATGTGGGATGCGTGTGCTTAATGGTCGAGTAGGTGCGCGAGCTATCCGATACGCCCCGACATCGTGACCAAAAGCTTTAACGTGACAATTCGAAGTCAGAACAGCACTACGAACGATCGTAGCGTGCGACTCAAGTGCTGCAGCTTTGTGGGTGGTCATCTCTAAATCATCAAAGTGAAAGCGGACTCCGCTTTCACTTTCAACTCTTTGTGGAAAGTCAGGAGGCGGAGAAAGTCGTCAAGTTCATTCAAGAAGAAGACGCGTGGAGTCAGATGTTGCGATCACATTGGCTGAGGCAGCAAGACCTTGCTGTGGAGAAGGCATCCATTCTTGATACTGTTCGTGAACGCTGCCACACGAGGATAGAACGCACCCAGGATACAGCCTTACATTCAGTAGATATTCACCCCACGAAGGCTGTTCATAGTAACTTGTCAAGTAGCAGCACAAGAAGACAGCAATCCGTGTGCATCGCGTACACGATCTGTGCTTCTGTAGCGTTGCGTTGCCTTCTAAGCAACCACACGTCAGCCTCTCCTCACAATCCACGAGCTTTCATTTCCGTGACCAGCAAACCACCGATTGCATATCATCGTCAAAAAGCGCCACAACGCCGCAAAACAACGTGATGAGCCTCTCGCCAGTACGCGCAGACTAAGATTCGCCTCTCAATCGCAACCGAACGAAGGTGACGAACGTCGTGCGCTCGTGTGGACACGAGATCCTAGCAAAACAACACCCGATTCAAGACGCCACCAAGTGAAAAACTGCAAAATTTACTTTACTTTTTCATCCGTACTTTATCTGTAGGGCCAAAACTTTGACCGAGTCCGTAGAATCGGCGGACTCGTTCTTCTATCAGGATGGCAAAAGCCACCGCTCCGCTCGAGAGGGGGGGGGGGGCGCCGCATGCGCCGTCGAGTCGGAGAGGCGTTCGCTCTGCCGCGTGCAATTTCTCATTGCACTCTGGTGCAGTAAACACGCCACTGGGTCCGGTACTGGGCCGGAGTGAGCCGTCGGGCTCGTCACATTCGTGTAACATCAATCAATTGCGCCACATTCACGCGGCCGTGACCCCCGTGGGCTTGGGGGTGGGCGTCGTGGCCGCCGAGACGCTCGACGTCTTCATGGGGCCGCGCGCCTTGTCGTTCTTGCTGTCCGCGAAGAACTGCGCCGCGTAGTCGGACGAGCTCGCGGGCGCGCCGCCCGTCAGGCCGTCGCTCGACGAGGAGGCCGTGGGGAAGCCCGCGCTCTGGAAGTTGTGCGCCGCGAGCCCGCGCGGGGACAGGAAGTCCATCTTCATCCTCTGCTGGCCTCCGCCGTGGACAGCCGCGGCCGCGGCCATAGCTGCCATGTGGCTGCGCGCGTGGTGCTGCTGGTTGTTAGCGCTGTTCTGGTTGTTCTCAAACACGTTAGCGCCGATGTTCTCGAGCAGAGGCGCACCGAACTGGGCGCTCGTGTGGAAGCTCATGGGCGTGTCGGGGCCCATGAGCTTCATGTAGTCGTTCATCATGTCCTCGTTGCCGCTGGGCGTGCGGTCGGGCAGGCGGGGCGTGGGGAAGAGGCCCAAGGACAAGTAGCTGCTGCCTCCGCGGGAGACGCTGGGCGGGCCGTTGCCCAGGAAGCTGTCGATGCCGGGCGTGCGCTGGCCGCCGGACGCGGCGTTGGCGCCGGCGTTTGTCATGGCCAACACGCTGGGAAGCTGCGAGTTGTCGATCTGCGGGGACGGCAGACCCATGAGCAGCGAAAACTCGTGGCTGCGCGGCGTCGGGAAGCTGTTTCCCAGCGGCGTGCGCAGACTGAACTTGGGCATGGACGTGGGCACATTGATCTTAAGAGGCAGGCCGAACGGATTGCTCTGCTGCTGTTGCTGCTGCATGGGCTGGCTCTGCTGCGGCACCTGAATCGAGAGCGGGTGCATGTGCTGGATCTGTTGGTGGTGGAACTGCTCCTGCTTCATCTGCTGCTCGCGCTGCTGCTGCTGGCGCTTCTTGCTGCTGAGGCGGCCGCCCTTGGAGATGTTGAGCTCGGGTACGTCCTCCCCGTGCGCGCGCAGCTCCATGGCGTGGCGGAAGCAGATGGAGCCCGAGTGTTGCGCCGTCTTGTTGCAGCCGTCCACGCGGCACTCGTGACCGTGCGAGTGGCGGTTGCAGAGCCCGCCGGCGCGCGCGTGCTGCATGCAGCCGTCCACCTTGCACCTGCGGCCTCCACCGTGACGCACGCACTTTTGTCGCGCGTGTGCCTGCTTGGAGCAGCCCTCGACGATGCAGAAGCGCTTGACCACGAAGCCGCCGTGCTGCAGGCAGAAGCCGCCGCCGCGCGCGTGCGCCTCGCAGCTGTCGGCCTGGCACTGCTTTTTGCCGCCGTGACGCACGCACAGCTTGCGCGCGTAGACCTGGTTGGTGCAGTTCTCGACGCAGCACTGGCGCCGGTTCTTGTGGAACGCGCACTTGCTCGTGCCGTCCACCGCGAGGTTATCGCAGTCGTTGAAGCGACACTTCTTGGGCTTGCCGTCGGCTGTGCGCCCCGCGGGGGACACGCCGCCGTCGCTGCTGCTGGGCGACGCGCTGGGGCTCCGCGTCTCGGAGCTCATTCTATCCTGTCCGGGAACGTTTAACACGAGATTGCAATGCCGCGATGCGTGTCGAGTTGCCAGCAACTTGCGGAATGACAACCCTGCACTCGCAGCGGCTGTCGTGGCGTCGAGCCAGTAAGGCTGAAGACAGGCGAAGAGGCAGACGAGGCAGTTTTTCAGAGACGCGGCTATGTGTGGCAGTCCCTGCTCTGGCGCTCCCGGTACCTCGCCCTCCACTCTTTTTCCGGAAAATGATTCGGCCGACACAACGCGCACCTATTGCCTGCTTCAACTCGCAAAAGCGGAACGCTTTTGGAAGGTTGTAAGCGAGCACTACAGTAGCTGTGCGTCTTGCGTCTTTCCGGTGAGGGTCGCAAAACGGCGGCGTAACTGGCCAGCTGCTCTCTCGTTGAGCCGTTGATCAGGATTTGCTCCGGTGGCTTCCTCCTCCGCCTCGATGCCAAGGATGAGCGTGCGGCTAGCGCCGTTTGATGTGCATCGATCGATCTTGTGGCCGAAGGGCGGGAAATTCAAAACTGCTATACGCCGGTTGTGTCGCTATCTGGCCCACAACCAAACAATCCAGTACGTCAGTCGTCAAATCGCGGCGGATCGAAAGTGGCGTGCGTGCCGCGGATGATCGAGCTGCCGGATGAGTCCCGCCGCGTCTGTAGCCGGCCGGCCTAATGCGCCCAGCAGATGTCCATGCCGCGGGCGTGGTTCACGGCGATGTCGATGGCAAGGCCATCAAGCGCCGAGAAGCGTATTCAAATCGCGGCTGGCGCTGTCTGCCCGGCCAAGAGGAGGAACGTGGCGCCGCCTCGAAGGGCATCAGAGGCAGCATTGAGCAAGCCTCCGCGAAGTTGCACCGCGCCAGGGCCACGCTGCGATATGTGTGGTACCTTTAGATGATCCGAGACGAAATGAGATGACAGGTTGCCTTTGCCAGCTTTGCTCAAACGGAGTGTCTGCTGCCACAGGTGTAAAATGGTGGTCCACACCAATATCAATGATGCCCATATAGATGCATAAAAGGGCCAAAACATTGCGCGCGCGGTGTAGGTTCCCGTGAGCGGAAGTGGAGCGGAGCCATGGGGATGGTTCATCTCGCACGGCTTTCATGGTGGGATTATTTGTTGTGTGCGGTGCGTAGCTAGTGCTAGCACACGGGAAGAATGTATTTGAGGCATTGTGTGGACCACCATTACCCTCCTGTGGCAGCAGCAACGTCCTTGCTCAAAGGCGAAATGTCCACCAGAGCCAGGCTGGCTGCGACTCGTCTCCTGAGCAACAACAAGCCATCACAGACTGGTGCCATGGACCACGAGCGATAGCAGCGTGCGCGCCAGTCAAAGCCAAGCCGAGCGGCTCCGCTCTCCAAGTCCTTACTCATGCAGCCGCGTGTCCCAAGGCGCGCTGCCTTTCCCCCGCGAGAATGACCGCGACCACTTCAACGAGATCTTGGACCCTAGGCTAGAGAGCAGCAGCAAGTGACGTGCGGCCATATCGGAGCTACAATACTATTAATAGCTCAGCTGGAGCTCCGCCCACCGGTGTCGGTGCCCGGAGCCCCTTTCTTTCTGCTGCGCACGCACGCTGTCTGTTTGTGTGGAACGGAGCGCTCTCTTCACCAAAATTCTGCCTCTCGCCTCGCTTGTGGGTCCTCATCGGCAGCCAGGCCCACGCTCACTAAAAAATCCGCAATGTCGAATCGGTCGCTCGATTGCAATTTGCAAAGTAGCACTCAACACCAGCGCCGGGCTCGATGCCTTTCAAACGCCCGATCTTCTGCAGGCGATGGCAAAGCTGCCAGGAGCGCCGACACCGCGCGTTCTCGGCGCAGTGCCGGTCGCATGTCACGCGGTAAACTCCACTGTGTCTCCAGCGCGAGGAGGCGACGTCTGATCTGCTGCCGCCAACGCCCCATCAAGATCCTAAAAATTGGGTGGCCTAGTTCACGCTCCGCTGACCTCATGGGCTGTCCTTCGACTTTCGCCGGGGCTTGCATTGCACACCGCGTGCAACAGGCCTCACTCGCAGTCTGCTCTCTGCTGGGGCACATTGTCTGCAGCTGTCGACCAGAATGCAACGTTGGCCGACTAATTTTTCATCTCCTAAAGCGTTGGGAACTGCTCTCGAGCCATTCTGGCAACTCGCTGGGCCGCCGGGACGAACCACGGCCTTGTCTGCAAGGTCTCCCTGCTTTGGTATCGCTATATAGCAAAACTCTGAAGACCAACAACGTCGCCAGGTCGGTATACAAAAATAACAGACACGAACAGTAGTACCAGTAAAATACGACACTCTCAACAAAATGGTGATAAGATTGTCTTTCTGCTACATGTATTATACTTCGAACCTAAAATTCAACGGACCAGCTAATACGTCAGCGTTCCTACGAAGCCAGGCCACTCATCCGCACTGTGAAGCGCGTGCTGCGCCTCCCATTCATCAAATGCGCGTGAATTCTTCGTGTGCGCTGCCATTGTATCTTCAATCGTTGGGATCTGCAGTGCACGTGAAAATTCACGCCGCGCTTCAGTCAATTTTCCTCGAACAGCGAAGCACACGGCAGCATTATTGTGCACGGAGCTACTGTTTGGATTATCTTTCAGAAGCGAGAGATACCCGTCGCAAGCACGCTCACCGTCCCCCAGAGCGACCAGAAGATGAAGTCGATACAATTGAGACTTCAACGTACCACGAGGCGAAAATTCATTGGCCAGGATCCAGAGATGTCGACACTCGACGCCGTTCGAGGCGCAGCGCTCAGCATGCAGCAAATACTCGGCACGCTGGCCTAAGATTTTCCAGTCCGCCGGGTCAGCTCTAAATTCACAAGAAAACAAGTTGTTAAAAGAAACCAACAAGTGGGTGTACAACAACCGTACCGAAGTGAGAATTCGTAAAGCGAATCTTCGTTTCGCCAGTGGGTCAAAACGCTTGTTGAAATTAACAGCAGCGTTCCTGTCAGCAGAAGCCACATCGCCCAGGCATATACCTTGCCGGTATGAATCATCGCGTAGTTTACTCCCGTTTTTTTGTCTTTGAAGTGACGATCGGCGGATGGTGTCTCGCGTTCGGGGGTATCCCATGCTGGTGCTGTCAATTGCCGCTTCTTGTCATGTGGACTGCTTCCCCGTAGCAACCAGTGTGTGACTGCCCATCCACCGTACGGCACGAAAATAGTAGTAGGCAGATAAGCGTACCGATTGGCGCCAGCAGTGATAATACCGTGTTGAATGAGACCCGACACAGGTAGCAACATGCCAGCGAAGAACACGACAGCAAGTGTGTGTTTCGACAAGTCTCGGTGTAGCACATTCCGAAGCATCAACGCTAGTACAGATACGGTTATCGCCACAGACAGCAAACAATCTGGATTGTCCAGACTATAGTCTCCTGGGTGGATTTGGTAATGGGGGCGTATCTTGGCAGGCCACAGAAAGCGTTGCAGGATCCAAACGGGGGCTGTGAATGCCTTTAGCACGTGGTCGCACAGAGAAAGATCAACCACATCTGGAATTCCTCCTTCCGAGTTGGATATGGCCGTCACAGAAAGAAATGTTAGCAAAATTGCGACGGAAGGCAGCTTTCCGGCAGCATAAGAAGTCAGGAGTCCTGGACTGGTCATCGCTGGACGAGGTGAAAGTTGACTATAAACCCACAAGTCCACAAGAAAGAATCCTGCGGGTAGAAGAATGCTTATGCTTTTCGACAACAGCGCACACAGGTAGAGGGCTGTGAAAGGCACAAGACAGGCCGTGAGTGAGCAATTCCTCCCCAATCGCCTTGCACGTCAGCGAAAAAGCTCTGCGTACCTGAACACAGCAGACTGCTTCGGGCGGAACCACCTCCAAAAATTGAACCAAGTAACACCTTGCTGTCATCAACACTCCCGTCCGCGCTTCCCTCCAATGACTTGCAGAGGTTTTGATGAATGTCTTGCACATGGACGAGAAGTGCCGAGTAGCTGAAGAGTGCCGCAAGAGTGTAAGGCTGCGCCGATGGCCACGCCACAATTTCGGCATGAATTGGGTGCACTAGAAACACCAGAGCACTCAGACAGCAGCCGTAAAAGTGAAGCCCAAACCTCTTTTTCCTCTTTCGTAGCTCAAGTCTAGCACCACTTGGTCGCTTCAACTCAGTCAGCACGTAGTCGATATCCAGCACCAGAGCCGACATTTTCGCCAAGACGAAGCCTGCTGCAAAATGGACGATACCCGACACCACCCGAACCCACCAGGCATCCAGACCCACCATTTGGACCACGAAAAACTTGAGCAACCATCCCAGCGGCTCGTACACGTTGAGTCTCACCATCGTGAACATCTCGTACAGCGTCTGGAAGCTCCAAGATCCGCGGAGGACATGGTTTTCCACAAAATTGGAGCGATCGTCCCAAATGTACAGGAAATCCCATCCCCCAGAGCTTCTAGTCGTCATTAGCGGCGACATGTAGACCCCCGCGGCAGCCCCCCACAGTAAAGCAACAAGATATCCTCGAGACATCTTCCGAGTGAGTCACTCGTCCAAGACGTCGTCAAAGATATGGTGATTCTGATTGGCTGACCGTTGATTTGATAGGTCTAGGGGTTACTCGAGATACAGATTTCAGAATGGAAATGATGTTTTACTCGCTACGAAAATCATCCCATGTCGCTGGCTCATCAAACTGTACGACATTAGTTTTGAGCCGACTTGATGTCAATGCCAATCTTCCCAATGTGGCCGGCCGACTCGAGGCATTCGAAAGCACCGTGCACGCCCTCTTCGTCGAACCTGAACGTCTTGTAGATGTGCGGTTGGATGTTCTGACTCACCACGACACGGACAAGCTCTTCCATGAGCAGTTTGCTGCCAATCTGCACGCCGCGGATGATGCAACCCTTGCCCAGAACCAGCCCCGCGACATCCGGCATGTTCTCTTGGGTCGCGCGGGCCAAGAAGCCGATCACGCCAATCTGACCCCCTGGAGCCACCGCGTCGATGCTCTGCGCAATTGTACCGGAGCCTCCGTTCTCAACGACAAAGTCAACACCTTTGCCATTCGTGATGCGCTTCGCCTCGGCGGCCCAATCCGGCGTCGTGCGGTAGTTGATGGTGTAGCTGGCGCCAAACTTCTCCTTGACAAACTTGAGTTTCTCGTCCGAGGAGGAAGTGATGATGGTGACGGCGCCCGCAGCTTTGGCGAGCTGCAGACCGAAAATGGAGACGCCACCCGTGCCTTGGAGAAGGATAACTTGTCCTGGGCGCAGCGGTGCGAGGCCATACAACGCGTTCCAAGCCGTCGCACACCAACGCCGCAAGCTGCACGAAGTCCAGTGTGCACTCTTCCGGGATTTTGATAACTGCTTGAGCTGGAACTGCCGCGTAGTGCCGCAACACGCCATCCAGCACACCGCCCAGTCGATGCGAGCCTCCATTTAGCACAGGACCGTAGAGATTAGTGACGTCGAAGTTGGTGATGACTCGGTCACCCACGTGGATGTCTTCGACCGCAGAGCCGACAGAGACCACAACCCCGGCACCATCGGAACATGGGGTACGTGGACTTGGAAATTGCGAGGTCGCGGTAGTTGAGTGTCACGCCGCGAATTCTCACAAGCACCTCATGGTCTCGGACGACTGGAACGGGTGCTTGATGGTCTTGTAGGAAATGCGATCACCGAATCGGTAAACAGCGTTCTTCATGATCGGTGGGGTGCTCATGTGTGCGCTCAGTCGGAAGATTGAGAATGACTGAGAGTACCAACGAGTTGGAGCTGCAGATTTACGCTTCGCAAGGAAGATTGCGGCTTAAACCACTTCAACGTCTAGCCATTTCGGGTGTCACATGAAGTGCGATTAGCGATGGTGCAATCCCGAATCGAGACGCAATCGCAAAACTGGTGGATCGCCACTTGTTAGTCCTTGCCATCGTTGAGCGAACATTTACTGGAGGCGATGAGCTTTGATGCATGTTTTGTCCAACTACTCTACTACTACTAGTGTAGTCTACTAGTAGTATCAGGCATTTTGTTGCCTCTGTCGTAGTAAGCTTACAACATTTTTGAAAGCGTTGGGCGTGTCGAATGTAGTCGCGACGACACGCAAATGACTCGGCAAACGCGATTTTGACGCTATCGGAGCTGCAGCGTTG
>KV724872.1:5045-25348 GCA_000500205.2 Phytophthora lateralis | reverse complement strand
CTAAGTATTTATAATCATATGCTACCCTCACAATCCCATATAATTCGCAGTATTCAGCGAGCTAAACTTAGGCTAATTGTACACGAGTTTCGCTTCCTGAGCGTGGGTGAACGAAGGCGCCTTCTCATTACGCAAGTCTTTCGCTGATGGGCCGACCTCGCACTACCGGAGCCGGTAAACGACCGAAGAAATACACACGCATTCCAGTGGACTACACCCACAAGCTTCGCATTCTCGATCGTCTTGGCGAAGGCGCTACGGTAGCCCAGGCAATCAACGAATTCTATCCATCTATCACCAAATCAGATAGGAAGAGGAAGCAGAAGCAGATTTCGAAGTGGAAGCAACAAGCAGGTTTCACTCAGGACGTGTGCAATAGTGGCAAAAGCCGCTTGCACAACTACCGCAGACTGGGTGGTGCGACTATTCTGTCTAGCGGTACAGAAGAGGACATCGTGCTGTGGCTGAACTCCATGCGAAAGGAAGGTTGTCCGGTCTCGTCGAAAATGCTGGAGATCAAAGCGCTAGAGGTAGCTGCAGATGAAGGACTCTCACCGGACAGGTTTAGCGTCGTATTCCTGGATGCGGCGCAGTATGCGCAGACACAAGCTGTCTATACGAGCACGAACACGCCAAGATCAAACGACACCAGAAGATGCAGCAGCCACTCGTGTCAAGATCCGAGGCGATGTTAGAGCGACGATTCTAGAACACCACATCACCAATGTGTTCAATGCGGATCAAACAGGTAAGCACCACCGACCTGACACACTGTAAGCGCAGTTTACGTCTAACTGTGTCTGTGTCGCCGTAGCTGTCTTCTTCGAGTACCTCCCACGCAAGACGATCACAACCCGTGGTAAGAAGACGGTATGGGTGAAGTGCAGTGGTAAAAACAAAGAACGAGCAACAGCAATGATTTTAGCAGATTGGCATGGCAATATGCGACCTCCTATTTAATCTTTAAGAGCGGTATCTCTCGCAATCAAGACGTGCAAGACACTAACGACCCGATCCGTCATGGTTTCGGTATTCGTCAGTGGAAGGGGATATCTCGTCTACAACGACAGCATGAATGCCAAATCTATGGGAATCCTACGGCGTGGTGGAATGCCCAAATCTTGCTCAAGTTTTAGAATATCACTTCGGAAGCAGGTTAAACATGGGGAAGAATTTGCTACTCCTGTGGGACGACTTTTCGGGTCATTGGACCCAAGAAGTTAGACAGTACGCCTCATCCATTTACGTGGTGTTGCTCAAGCTGCCACCACGTTATACCTAGCCTGCAGACGTGGCGTGGAATCAACTGTTTAAGGCTCGCTTGCGGACCCGATGGGTAGACTGCCTTTGAGCCTAGATTGCTGAACATCACGCCATGGACAAGGTTCGGAAAGCCAACACCCAAAACATAGCCGATCAAGTCGCTGTTGTGGCTCGGAACGAAATGCAAGAAGTAGCACGAGTGCGGATCCAGGAACTTCAACAAGGGCTACAGCACACAGCGTTTGAGGTGCTAGCTCCTAAGCGACAAGAGATCACGTCGTGGATAGCGGACTCGTGGATTGAACTCAGCGCAGCAACCATAATTAGAGGGTTTGCAAAAGTCGACCTGCTGGGCGATACGCGCAACGTGGAGTCCGCTGGTGAGGAAGACGAAGCTGACACGATTAGCGACTTGGTGGTCTCGGTGCTGCAGACGAGACAGTAGATACCAGTGATGAATTTGTCAGCAGTTACAGTTCTGACGAAGATTAAAAGATCAGTAATACAGCTTTGGAAACATTTTGTATAAATTTTGAAGGTAACCAAGTGTGCTTGGACACGTAGCTCAAATGGCAAGAGGACCGTGTTTTTAGCGGACGGATACGTGTTCAATTCCCGTCGTGTCCATTATTTTTTATTGGTCAAAATTGTATTCTAAATATTATGTTTCAACATAAATCGTAGCGATTAACAGCTATTTATTTTGCTCCCCTGTTATGAGACAACCACTATAACCCTACCGCAAACTGTAGTTCGCTTAGGACAGGAGCAATACGGTGTTGTGATCTCCTTATCGATTTTGTCGACCACAAGCGAGAGGGCTTATAGTATTATGGCCTTCATTCATTCGAAGAAGAGAAACTGTCTCAAGACCGCGAAGGTTGGCATGCTTACGTACAGTTATATCAATGGTGGTGGGCTCTACGACGTCAAAATTGATCTCGCACGAGTGCAGACGTATCCCGAGTCGGGGTGATACAACACTAAGACGTGATGCAGATTCTGCAGATTTGACAGCAGTGTCTCCTAAAACCTCGTAGCTATCCATAATTTTATGAATTCATAACGTATGCTAGCTTTTCACTATTGTTCATTCCCTCATTGCGTGGGCGAGTTCTGGGTGTATGCTGGTTGTGCGGCCAAATTAGTAGCAACAAGTTCGGAAACGATCCGAGCAAACTCCGAACTGTCGGAATTGTTCCGAAAGTGTTCGCAACCAGCACTACACGGGGCAAGTTCTACATGTAGAATGCACTAATGGGAACCTCTTACCTCCACAGAAATGTTGACCAGATTCCTTTACAGTTTGCAGTAATGTTAGCAGCGCAGCTGGCGTCACAATTAAATACCCCAAGAGAGAGCGCACCAATGGCAAGGGCCAACTCATGTACAACGAAATATCTGGCAATCAAGCGCACTAGTCATTATCGCGGCGAATTGGTAGTTGCTAGAGCCTAGATTTTGCCATTTCAATATGCCCAGCCTCGTATATCCAGGAGCACACGCTACGAGCGCAGAGCAGTCCACCACGACCCACAAAAGTGAAAGGAGTAGTTTTCATCTCCGTTCGACAGTCGCCGTCTAGAGCTTTGACGGTCCAACACCCGTCTCCATCGTGTACACCTGACCACCATCCGACGCAATGACCATACCCGTGATCCAGCCAGACGCCTTGGACGAGAGGAAAATGGCGAGTCCAGCCATATCGTAGTCCTGACCGTAGCGCTGAATCGGGATACCCGTCGCCAGATCCTCCATACCCAATCCCGTGACAACCGAAATGCCCTTGGACATCTTGGATGGCACTAAACCCGGGGCGATTGCATTCACTAGAATGTGACCTCCATTGGGACGACGTGCCAGTTTAGCCGCCAGTCCGCGTGTCATGTGGTGGATCGCCGCCTTGGACGTGTCGTACGCGATGGTGTCTATCTGCTGCGGCATTAGACCAGCCACCGAGCCCACGTTGATGACGCGGGCAGCGTCCGACGACGTGGCAGCCGTGTCCAGCAGCGGCAAGAGGAACTTGGTCAAATGGAAGGGCGACGTCACGTTCACCGCCAGCACCTTGTTCCAAGCTAAGCAACAAGCAACAAAAAGTCACGAAATTGTGCGCTCAACATCCTCCACGCACAGTCACAATATCAGTCGTACCAGCTTCGTGGTGCTGGTCAAAGTTTCCGCCCCAAGAGACCCCCGAGTTGTTGATAAGCACGTCCACCTTGCTTTCCTTCTGGGCGATCTGCTGCGCCAGCTCCTTGCATCCAGCCTCGCTCAACAGGTTGGCTTGCAGCTGGGGAAAGAGATATAAAGTCAGCACCCGCACTACACAATATCGCAAAAAAGAAGAAGGTGTCTCACAGGGATGCATTTGCCTGGTCCTTTGGTGGTGAGCTCCTTAGCTGTAGCCTCGCACGCCTCCAAGCTGCGCGAGGCGATGTAAACCTTGGCCCCGTTCTGCACGAAGCCATCCGCCATCATCTTGCCGATGCCGCGGCCGCCGCCCGTGATCACCACCACTTTGTCCTTCACGTCGAACAGTTTATTTAGGGTTAGAGAGCTCATTGCGCGCCTTGTGTGCAAATTGGATTGTGGGGGCGATACAACGCTACGTAAACAGTGAGCCCAACTTCAAGATCGTGTGTTGTACACAATTTATATGATTACATCAAGTGGATACGTTCACGGGTACCTCAACGGGCCCTGGCCGTAGTACTCCACATAAGCCATGTACTTCTTCCACTTCGTACTCGACTTCATGGCGGTGCCCAGCCCTGAGATTCCTAGCTCTTGGGCCAGCGGGAATGGCTTTTTGTTGAACGTCTTCCACCAAAGAAACTGCGCCTTCCAAGCAGTCGCCTTCTTGACACTGATAGCGGCGTCCTTGAGGATGAGATCGATGTTCACCAGCCGTCTTTCTTCCGTGCCGGGGATCTTCTCACTTGCTACCTCTCCAGTCCTCAGCAACCGCCTTCTGCCGACAGTGTTCTGTTCACCGTCGAGAAGTGGATTTACAACCTCGGAAGTTGTCGAGTGCGTAATGGCTGACAGAGCGTTGGCGCTAGCCATAAGGGCACCCACAGCAACCAGGAAAATGTAGCTCAGATGCATCAGCGTTCTGGGTAGGCGTTTTCGCGGATCCGGCTTCTTCGGGAGGGGAGAGGGCAAATTGAGAAGTGAAATTTGGCACCGAAGGTCTGAATGGAGAGAGACTTCTGTGCCATAAGAAGGCGGCTTGGGCCAAATCCAGTGATATCCTATCCAGTGTACTTTGATGGCTGGGATACCGGTACTCTTTTATCACGACGGAAAGGGCTTTGGTTTCTCATGTGTTATACTTAGTTTAAAATGGTCGATGGCCAAAACATCTGTACACTCGGAAACAGTATATCTATAATTTGTTGAGTGAGTGAGATCGACAGCCAGGGGGGGGGGACGCGTGTGCCGAAATGTCGACCTGCCACGGTACTAACGTGGGTACATAATTATTTTTCTGTTCAAAATACGTCTAGAACCACATGAAACCTTCTTCACTTCAAGACCGCATCTTTTATAAAATCAGGGTAATCTTTCGCACCTTTTGGAGAATGCCCCATCGATAATCACATGAAACGTTACATACATGTATATGGTTTTGTGCTTTGCAGCCAAAACGTCGCAACGTTTTATAGCCTAGATCAAGCATGGTCAGAACATAAAATCATATGTAAAAGTGAGGACAATATGGAAAAACTATCGCTGTGAGGAAAATTATGTACATTTCCATCAAAACACAATCTAACCAAAGGCCCTGATGAGGATTGAAATTTTGAATTTCCCGGCCAGATCCCCCTTTGTTCGGGTTCCCACCTTCACTCCGAAAGACAACCCGTTTTGCATACTGCTAGCACAATGGAAGCCACCGACAGAGCATGCCAGGCTGTGTGGGGGAGTGCCTACTCTTCGTACCACAAATGGCGTCCTGAAGCATGGGAAAATCGTCAGCTCGAGTTATTTAGTTTTTAACACACTTTTACTAGTACTGCTTGCCATATTTAGCTCCTAAAGTAGTCGGCAAAGCAACAGCAAAATACTATACAAAAATATTACGAAATGATGTCGGCCTTTTGCGTCGTACTGTACGTCTTTTTCAGTCGTTGTTTGCAGATCGACATCGATTAGCGATCTTACAAAACCGAAGTGTCTGTTGCCACAGGTGAGCAATGGTGGTCAAAACCAATGTCAATGCTATCCCATTAGCATAAAAGGGTAAAACTTG
Organism: Phytophthora lateralis; assembly: GCA_000500205.2. NCBI lineage: Eukaryota > Oomycota > Peronosporomycetes > Peronosporales > Peronosporaceae > Phytophthora > Phytophthora lateralis. The sequence goes on along the minus strand of KV724872.1, from coordinate 19,827 downwards.
GCTTGAAGCCCCACGCGCTTCCCGGGAGTGGAGCCACGGTGAACGCACAGTAGAACGTAATTAAGGTGTTGTGCTGACCCACCATTGCTCCCTTCACATGTGGCAGCAGCAACGTCCTTCTCAAACATGCAAAAATGATCGATTGGAGGTAGATCGAGATCGATCTGTTAAATCCATCGGAAAATCGATCACAACGCTAGAATTGGTTTGCCATAGCCCGCAATATTAGTTGCCCTAATAGATCGATTTGCCTTTTTTATTGACCTCGATTTATTATAACTTGATCAAACGGCTAAGCGAAAACGACAACATCATTCCAAAGCCCAATACATGTATGTATTATACTTCCTTTCGATTGTTTTTATCGAATGGTCTTTTCAGATCTTCCCGTATTTGTGAGGCCAGATTCGAGTTTTAATCCTATTCCCGTTTTGTTGCCAGCTTAGCCAGTAGAGGCCTGGATTTCAGAGTGCGTATGGCTTGCCGATAGATGCTCCTTTCGGACGACAAAGAGTTGGTCACGCCGGGCATGTTCCTTAGTTGCCGGTCCTGTCGCGAAAGGTTTTTCAAGGATCGTCCTGCTGCCTTCAAGGCTAAGCACGTGCAATGGGACCTCAACCAGAGAGTTGTTAAGTTCACGCTGAATGTCTAGTAGATGTTCCGACGGCTGCATTGGCGTTGGTGCCAAATTGACATTTGGCACTGCCAACTGATTGCCTAACCCTTAGCGAAAATATGCAATGGTTAGAAAACCATTTGAGCCATACATGACGGGTTGATATTACATGTAACGATGTATCTGACTATAATAATCGTAATATCTATTATAATGTCCAATCAAAACTCAACTATTATAATACCACACCTGCTCCCCTGGGCAATCCGATTTGACAGTTGATTTGCCATAAAGATCTCGACAAAAATGGTGATGACGCGGAAGCAGCAGCAGCCCAAGCCCAGGCAGAGGCTCAAGTAGAAGCCCAACCACCACCTCGATCAGCTGCAGTGGTTTTGCATGTACAAAAGTCAGCAACAAATGAAATTAGGGTAATCCTGGCGATTATCATCGACGAACTCAACAACCAGGGCTTCTTTCAACCTCGATTCCTCGTACTCAGCCGATCCCAACGGCAAGTTGTTGTTGATGCTTCTCAAAGTTTTGAGTAAAAGGTTTAACCAGGATTGCGGGGTATACAAGGGCGAAGATCGCAATTGATCCAATTCAGCATCGCGCTTGCGCTTTGCAGCTATTTCCGCTTCGGTTTTGGGTGATACAACGTGATGTACACCTCTCAAAAGCTGGACAGCTCTTGAACAAATGTTCACTGGAGTTTCGGCAGCTTTGATCGGCCAAACAGATCCAGCCGAGGCGCGTCTTGCCTTCGTCGTTGTACTCGACGCGAACCCCCCACTAGTAAATGAACGACGATTCATTAGGCGCTGGTGGCTTGAGTGTGAACAATTCACCCGGGTCGCCGCTTGCCTAACCGCTGCTAGGGGATGCAACATCGCGCGAGCTATTCCGCAACAGCACGCTCAGAATCTTGTCAGGGCAGCTCCTTTTTCGAATGCCCGCAGTGGCGTCATGTTTGTGTCTCATACATTATCAGCCAATGAGACTACGAGAAAACGAGCTTCGATCCTGCTATTTGAAGGGGCGCCGACATGCTCCTTGCTCTCGTACTTAAGTGAGGGAGCACCACACAAAAGTCGTTTTCGTGCTCTCGTTTTTTTCGAGAGCAGCTTTTTTGTAAAATGTTGCTCCTGCTCGTCCAAGGTGTGACTAATACGGTGACTACAGATTCCGCCCACTAACTTGTACACACCATGTGTTTATACCCCTTTAAAAGCAATACGAGGTATTTATCTGTTTCAGGATGTTGGGGAGGTGATGGTGATGTCCATATTTCAAATCTCCCGGTGTGTGAAGACGAGCATCACATCAAACTGTTTCCATAAGACAGAAATCATCTTTCCGGGGGAGGCCGATCAGCAGAAGCTACCAGTGCTAAGAGAACGTGTACGAGCTTTTAATTTGAATGAGATACCTGCAATAAAAGATTTATTGCACATGACTAATAACCTGTTTGAACTTAAAAAGAGCTGTTGTGCAAGTTTGTGGGCGGAATCTGTAATAGTTTGACAGAGAGCGTATCGGATTGTAAGGGAGTGCTCTCACGTGACATATCAGATTAGATAGGCTAACATTTAATAGAGGGGCTCTCTCAGCCAAGCGTTTGGTTAAGAGCTGTTTGGTCAGAGAAACCACACTTCTGTTTTCTCCCCAAAGCAAGCTTTCCTCCTCCTCTCCCTCATTAGCAAAGCCAATTTCACATACTGGTAGCAATTGTTGGTCAAGACTCGACAAACATGACCCCTGAGACGAACAAAATGCGCCGACCTCGGAGGGAAGCCGCCAGACTGAGCTGAAAGCTCGACTCACGCAGCTGTGTGCGGAGATCACCGCACTCCAAGTCAGCAACCAAGTGCACCACCGGTCAGCGACAGAGCCGGGGCCTCATATCCCAAGCGACCTGCCCAAGTTCAATGGGAAGCGCGACGAAGACGTACGTCAGTGGCTCTTTCAAGATGAGACACTACGTCGTATCAACGGCTACGGTGCGACGGACACCAGCGCCACTCTGCGTGCCGTTGGTGGTACCGCCATGGACGAGCCCACTTCTGGATGGTTCCTGTTTTGGACCTCCAGGACGCCAGTGGAGGAGCAAACTTGGGGTGAGTTTACCCGCGACGTCCTCGCTCACTTTGAGGCCACCAACTATCAAGCGGTATTGCGACAGAAACTTCGCTGACTACGTCTAATCTGTTTCGTGGAGAACATGAGTGAGGTGAACCAAATCAGCTACTACTACAGCGGTCTTAAGCGTGCAACTTAAGCTTCCGTCAAGATGGAGAACCCAAAGACCCTGAGTGAAGCTATGGACCAAGGCACCAATACGAGATGTCACACTTCGGCGTTAAGCGTAAGGCTGGCCTCGGGATGTCAGAGCGTCAGCAACACTTCCGTGGACAGCCACGTTCGAACCAATTTAGCGACAATAAGCCGTTCAACAGGCGCTCATACGAGCCTGGTCACAACGCTCCCGCTGAGCGGACTAAGGAAGGCCCTTCTACTGCAATATATCTGGCCACTCCAAGCGCGGCTACACGAAGCTCAAGCGTGATCAGGAAAACGAGCAGCCACGCCAGTAACAGAGGGATCTGATGTGGTTAGCGCTAACGAGGAAAATTTAACAGTAAACGAATCTACGTTGAATGTGCTTTGCACAGACCCTCTCGTCTACAATCGCGCACGATTGTTTTCAGTGGATGAAACATGGTGCAGTGTGGCGAAGCAGCTTCACGAAAATCGCTAACGTGACGGAAGCTTGTCAGCGGTACGTCCGGACTGCCGACTATCGGAGGGGGTACTCCGTTGATCAGGCGTGATCGGAAAATCTTGTAGTCACCTTGTGTACCCGACGGCGGGGCGGGTTTCGCTCTTCAAGTGTTCGCTGAAGGCGTCTGTGGGTGACCAAGGCGGAATGTGGAGCTGGACTGCTCCTTCCGGGGAATGGGTGGGTGACGGCCACGCGGGTATTCTTCACGTGGTCGTCGGTTGGCTGTGATCGGGTCTTGGGGCAAGTCGATCACGTGTGGTGTGTCCTTGTGGTGTGCTGTTATAGCCCTTTCCGTTGCTTGCCGCCTCCTCTTGGCAGGATCTTGAGTTGTGTTGAGAGTATGCGATCGCACCCTGGCCAAGCTATCCAGGTCTGCGTCGTGTCCTTGGTTGACTTGGTGAGTCCGTCGTCGGGTAGGCCAATGTAGTTCCTTCCCCGGAAAGTATGGACGCCAATTGTGTCTTGCAAGGCAAATCAGAATCTATTTAAACCATAAGGTAAAGACCCTGAAGATCTTTCCCTATCTTGCTCTCTCCCTATACCGCTTGCGCATCTCTTGATTGCACACCGTTGCTTGAACATGATCTTTCGTACCAACATCACGGTATCTGTGCTGAAAAGATTGATCCCTTGTACCCACCGTAATTGTGACCGCCTGTTGCCGATCGCGTGTCAAAATATTTGTCGCATATTGATCTGGACCAGATCGCGTATCGAAATGATTGCTCAATATCAATCTGATCAGGCCGGCAAGATGATTACATCATACTCGTCAGCTCGACCTGCATCCGGAGATGGATGTCTTCTGAATACAACCGGACATAACTGGAAATAACCACAACCCTTCCATCGCGATCCCTCCAAACGTGATCTCATGCCATCAGTCCTCCGGATCGCTCAATCTTTCGAACTGACGAGACGCTTCACCTCAATCGCCCCATGTGCTGGGTACGGCCGTACAACAGTCGGGTCCATCACACAACTCAACTCGCCGCCTCACATTCCCTCACTGGAGCTTCCCGCGTCCGGCATGGTGTCTCCAGCGCGTCCTAGTACCTCGGGTACTCCCAGTTCCAACGCAGCCGGGGCTTCCACGTCATCTCCCAGCATTACTTCTCCGGATCGTGTCGCAGCAACCGAAACTTGATCTCTGGTGGTGCCGACTCTCCGAATTGCTCTCCCACAGATCGATCGCGATGCAGCCCACCGTCTCCTGGACACTTTCGTGGAGTTATTGGCTCGCGCCTACGCTAAGTACAGCCTGGAGGAAGACCATGTGAACCTCCAGCGCGCGTACCTCGCTCAAAGAGAACAGGCCGATCGTCTGGAGGGCGAACTCAATGCGGCGTACGCTACCGCGTCCCCCTATGTCTTATTCTGCCAACGCCAATACAATATTCTTCACCACCGCTGACAGGATGCACGGCGGCTGGCTGCAGACTACGAGTGTGCGGTGCAAGAGTGCTTGAACAATTCGCGCGAGATCGCCGCTATACGTGACCGGCTGCGTCTCGAGCAGGGTGTACACGCGGAGGAAATCACGCGTTTGCATACGCAGATCGACAGCTTGGTCCAGCAATTTGCTTGGTCCAGCAACTAGCGAGAATTCTTTTTCAGAGCTGGCACGTCGTATATCCACCCAGCAGACCGAACTCAACTGCATCACGATCGATCGCGGATCACGATCGATCGCGGATCGCGATCAAGCCCGTCACGAGTTGGCGCGAACTGAGAACGACGTCCAGGCCTACGAGACTTCGCAACGAGCACTAGAGGGTGCCGCATCAAGGCTTCGTAATCAGAACATTCGGCTGGATCAACATGTTACGAACTTGCAGGCGCAGCTCCGGCAGCAGACCCTCCATGTCCAACACCAGTTGGATCGAAGCCATGCGGAGCGAGATCAGTGATGACGACTCGCTGCGGGCAGCGCTTACGGGTTCCCGATCTTCTCTCCGGCGCCGCTCTACCTACGAATCTACTGGTGGGTCACCTAATCGCCCAATAGACGTCGAGTCGCCCAACTCCTCTGAAGCTTCAACCGGGAACCACGATCATTCTGGAAATGCCGGTGGCGATGACGGCTTCGGCGACAGCAGTGACGACGATCGTCGATCTGGCAGCAGTGACAACAGGGATCGTGACGACTGGTCGGGTGACGATAACAGCCAGGACGGCGACGGTGACCGGGCTCGTCATATTCCTGGGGAGACGGCCGATCGCAACGCCATTCAGGGAGCTTCTGGTGTCGCCAACCATTCTCACAGCGATGACAGCGTGATCAGCGAACCTGGATCTCATCGTAATCGGCTTCTCAATCCCGGGCAGCTGTCCCAGCTTGCACCGACTACAATTCCTCGTGATGAGTGGATTCCTGGCTACCAAAATCGTTTTCGCCGTACCGCAGTCGATGTCGTTCCGTGGCCGGCCAGATACATCGGCCGCGTCAGCGTGCTGGAGATGGACATCAACCTGTTCTTCCACCACTTCGTCAAACCAAAAAAAATGGCTGTTCCCTCCGAGCGACCCAACTCCGCCTCACAATCTGTGGTCTGAATGGTTGATCATTGAGCCTCAGATCCAGGCCCTATATGCGCTCTCTCCGTGGGAGAGTCTCAACGTCGTCGTGACGCCAGTGTCGTTCGAGATGACAGGTTGGTTCACGACGATCACGACCAAGTATTTGCAGCTGGAGGACGAGCATCGGTAGGCATTGTGGGAGTCGGCCCACGCTTTTCCCCATAAGCTCCGCACTCCGGAACGCGGACCCGTTCCTGGCCGCCTTTTGGGAGGATCGACGTCAGCGACAATGTCGCCTTAGTGCCCGCTGGAAATCGTTGTTACGGCACATTCTCCGCGGGATGATCGCCGGCCATTGCGATCTAGATCTACTCCTCGATCCTTTCTTTCTGCATTTTCCTCGGCTCGGCGAGAGAAGAGTGTGGTATCCTGGCTTGGGATGTCACCGGCGGCCCTCGACCTTGGTCGATCCTCTTCGTGCGATCGACTTGGCAGAGCCGTGGCATAACCAGCACCGCGACAACCTTCCTGACCACCCCGGCTCCCGTCTTCCGCGTCGCACCTCCAAATTTTGTCGCCCAGCAACCGGAAATTAGATAATCGCACTTAGCTCCCTCATAACCATTTAAGATGATCACACGACCTCCTTCACCTCGGTTTTGCGTTATTTTTTCATCGATTTTCCTTGCTTATGAAGCACTGGGTGCCGCCCGAAAAACAGGGCAGCCTCGCACCAGGCCATACGTCACTTCACAAATAACCCTTTCTCCTCGATGTGCGGCCTCCCCACACATCTTTCTTCACATCTTCCGCCCGCAACAGCCAACCTGCTACGAGCTCTCTTCCTCCGCCTCATGCGACTGCATGACTCCGAAACGGTTGGGTTAGTTACCTCACGCTCATGCTCGCGCAACAATGCTCCGCAGTTGAGATCGGCCTCGTCGACCCACGACGGATCTTCGTAGCCCTTCCAGTACACTTGGAATTCCCGATGAATTCGACCATAGCGCGTACGCCGCCCTGATCGCACACCCGCAATCCTGTCAACCTCCTATTCGTCTTCGCCAAGGCTGCGATCCCAGCTGTCTTCTAGCAGGATCGCTTGGTCAAAATCGAAACGATCGTCTTCAGCCACGGTCAGCGCCATCGTAGGGCGGTCTGGAAATCTTCGCACCAGCCTGAGCTTGGACAAGTGGACGATCGGGAATAGGCGGTACTCCGTGCCGGCAGTCTCCAGCCTCGCTGCGTGATTGCCCTCCATCTCGACCACCCGGAACGGGCCGTGCCACATATGTGCCAGTTTTCCCGCGTAGCCTTCCTTCACCCGATCTAGATATAACCAGACTTGTGCACCAGCCTCGATCTCCTGGGGCGGACATTCTGGTTGTGTTCGTCGGCTCGCGATTGGATCGCCTCCCGGAACCGCTCGTTTACCTGCTCCCTGGCACGCCGATATTGACTTTGCATGTAATATCTCCACTGTCGTGACTCGCGATCGCGCCGGCGCGTGCTCCCAAGGGGAAGCGCTGCTTCCAACGTTGATCGTCAGTCCCATCCGTGGATCAGATAGAACGGCGTGTCTCCATGAACACAATCCTGGGCCGTGTTGAGCGCGAATGTGAGGCGCTCTGCGTACTCGTCCCAGTCTTGTTGGTTGACGTCTGCGACGTACATCTTTAACGCGCGAGTCAATGTCTGCACCATACATTCGGCTGTTCCGTTGGCTTGGGACGGGTATGCCATCGTGACCCGCTGTTTTTGTCCCACGATCCGGCTGAATGCGCGGAAGAAATCGGACATAAACCCGGGTTCGCTGTCGTGCCGGATGGCTTCACTGGCTCCGAAACGGCGGAAAACACTCTCTTCATAATTCTCCGTAATCGTCTGGGCCGTCCTTGACGTACTCGCTTTCGCGATCACATATCCCGAGAAGAGGTCGACCCAGATCAGTAGCTCAGTGTTGCCTTTGAACGATTGAGCAGCGACGGGATGTGGTCCATGGCAACGATCTGGAAGCTTGCAAATTCCCAGGGGACTCTCCTCTCACGAAGGGTCACCCTTTCCCTGTCTCACAGTCTGTGCACTCTCCCACGTAGCGTTGGACACTTCGATACAGGCCTCTCCAGTAAAAGTGCGATCGGATTCGTCGGTACGTTCTCCCGATCCCCTGATGCCCTCTTTCCAGACTCGTATGATAGTGATGTAAGAAGTCTTGCTGTAGGGTCTCTGGGACCACCAACTTCGCGATCTCATCCCGGTCCTCGTCCTGCTTCATGGATGATGGACAATAGAGCAGCAAACCGCTCTCGTCCAACTCGTAGTCGTCCGCGATCCTGGCACACGATTTGGCTTCCTTCGCCGTCAAGCCACCAACGTCCCCCTTCAGGTATCCTTTTAGGTCGGTGATCCATTTCTCCTCGTTCTGGGCTCGAATGGCTCGCTCACTGCGCGCGCGCTGAACGATCGTTTCCTGCAGAACCTCAGGTGGCGGTCGCTGACGTCATGTTGGTCTGGTCACCGCGGACACACGGACAATGCGGTCGTCACCCTTCGGGTTGAGAAGTTCATACAGGCGGTTTAGAATGATCAAGTCCTGCCGATCATCCTCCGAGGTAATCCCTGTTCCTTCTTCCCGTTGGAGAGCGGCGCTCGCTAACTTGTCTGCACTCTGGTTCCAGTCTCGCTTAACGTATAGGAACTCGTGTTTCGACCACGATCTGAGCCGCTCCAATGCCTTTTGGCGCAACAGCAACAACAGGCCAGGGGCCTTACACGCGATCTCGCCACGCATCTGGCGGATCACTAGATTGGAGTCACCGCAGATCACGACCCGCCCCCCGGCCCATAGTGGACAACAGATCAAAACATAGCAATAGCCCGCGGTACTTAGCTTCGTTCACGGTCAGATCAGGCATGTACTTCGATGCGGCTGCTACGATTGTTCACTCTGGCAGCTTCCATATGATCGCACTGTAAGCTCCATCACTGCGTTTGACACGTGCTGATCAATCGAAACTCGCGACTAACAAATTCTCGTCCGTTTCAACCGTAGGGGGTGCCATGATGATCGTTTGTCGAGGCTGTTTCACCGGTGCAATCGCGATCAGCGCCTCGTCTACTTCAGCACGAGGTGTAAAGCTTGCTGCAATCGTACCCAGGATCTCATCTTCCCCCTTCGTACATTTCCGGATCTCCAACGCTCACTCTGAGAGTTGCGCAGACAAGTTGCTCAGTCTCCCCTGAAATCTGGCTGAGTTAACCAGCCAAGCCAACGTGGAGTGTCTAAACAGCACCAAGATCGATCTCGTCGTCAGCAAAGTGTAATTCACGTCCAACATCCGCAAAAGTGCCAAGACTTCCTTGTCGACGATCCCGTAGTTGAGCTCGTTGGATTTCAGAGTACGACTGGTGAAAGTTACTGGCCAGTACACGCCATCATGTTCCTGCACAAGTGCCGCGGAGATCGCCCACTGACTCGCGTAGACCACGTTTACTGGAGTGCGATCGGGATCGAAATGCTTAGAATCGGGGTGGACACGATTTTGGCCTTCAACATCGTGAACGCGGTCTTCGCTCGTGTCCAGCTATCAGCTCCCAAAACCTGTGGCTCGTTGCCCCAACCATTTGTTGGCCGGGGTTGATCTTCTCTAGGTGGCCGATCTCATGAAAATCCGCTTCACGCAACTCGTACGATATGGCGGCGTAGATCGCGAAATCTTCAATGAAGCGACTGTAGTAGTTCAAACTTCCGAGGTACGACTGCATCGATCGTAGCGTCAACGGGAAAGGGAGATTACTCAACCCCTCAAGGTCTTTCGGATGGGCTTCCAATCCATCAGCAGACACCTGATGGCCCAAGTGACCCACCTTGCGCTGGCCCCAGAAACTCTTGACCACGCTGATCGACAGATTCCACCGTTCGCAAGCGTCCAATAACCTCTCAACTTTTTCACATAAAGTATCCCAAGTGGTCGCCGTAACGAGAATGTCGTTGATGTACGATCGTCTTCTGAGCACGGACGGCTTCAGTTCCGGCTCCGGTTCCCCTGCCTCGAACACATCAATCGGTGTCGACAGATCATGACTAGCGCTGATTCGGAGATGTCCGTGATTATCGATCAGCCTCTGATAAATCTGTGGAGCGTTTTTCAGACCAAAAGACATGCGCGTCCACTCAAAGAGTCCAAATGGCGTGATGAAGGCAGAGATCTCCCGAGCCCGCTCGGTCATAGACACCACCCAGAAACCACTTGCCATATCGAGGGAGCAGTGTGCCAGAGTACCTTGTCCAAGTGTTCCATGAGATCGTTGATCATCGACATGGGATATACAATCAGTCGCGTTAATCCGTTCACCAGTCTGTAGTCAATACAGAGTCGGATGTCAACACCATTCTTCTTGATGATGATCAGGATCGGCGATGCCCACGGCGAGGTCGACGGTACGATCATCATCGCAGACAGCAAACTCTTGACCAGGTCCGACAACTTCTCGTGGAACTGTGGGGCCACTCGGCGAACGCGTTGGGCAACGGGAGTTGCTCCTCCAACGTCAATGTCGCACACCGCACCTACAGCCGCCGGCGGTAACGCGTTTCCCTTTCCGATCAGTAGATTGCGTCGGCGCCAGATGATTTGTCGCAAACGATCAATCTCCTGTGTGGTGTTGAAATCAGGATCTCCCACCTGGATGTCTTCGATCGTAACTACGTCGGTAGTGGTCACTACTTCAGGCAAGACAGCCATCTGTTTTTTCACGGCTTCCGCGAACAAGTCGCCTCCTTTATGGTAACAGACTTCGTCGTCATCTGGTATTTCCGTCTCGATGATCGGCGGCGCCTTCGGCTCGGTCACGGGCTCCCTATCGACAGGCATCCCTTCACCTCGTCCTTCCATTAGGTCTAACGAATTCTCCGTCGCGATCTGGTCACCCGCTTCGTCCGCCCCTTTGAACCCGGGTGTATCTACCCTCGTTTTCATCTCAGCAGGGCGAGATTCGGTGATTTGAGCGACAACTGCTTTCGACGCTCCGGAGTCTCGGCCCCAAATCTTCGTCGGTGTGACGTACTGGGGCCGATCTACCATCGGTCGAGCGGGCGTCATATCCGGTTCCTCCTCAGGCTGCCGATCTGAGGTGGCTTGAAACGCTAGATTTTGCCACTCAGCATACCGGCGTGACCCGTTCAGCACGAAGCCAGGAGTGCGAGGTACGCGTCCTCCTTCGAGCCACATGCCTATATGGGCATCGTCTTGCAACACTAACTTCCGATCGCTGATGTTTGTGATTTTCAAGTAGCGTGTTTTCCCTAGTCCAGCAACCAAACTCGGCACCCATTGTTCTCCTCGGGTAACCCACAGCTTTCGATGGCTCGACGGAATGAAACCCTTCCGGACTTCGACCGACACTCCGACTTCCAACTGGCAGTGCTCGCCGAGCCTGACTTGCGTGACCTTCTCTCCGTAGAGCTGGCGTCGACCTGCTATCTGAATCCGCACATCGTCCGGCAGATTTATCGATCCGTCAGCCAGATCGAGGCGGATGCCAGCCGGTACCATGAAGTCCATTCCCAAAATCAGGTCTTGGCCACCGGTGGGCGGACCAACCCAAACGTCGAAGTAGTACACCAGCGACCCAGCGAGCGTGATCTTGATTCTGGTACGTCCATCCGCCATGTAGCGGTTCTTACCAACTCCTTCACATTCCAACTCTTGACCGTTGTCCACGTAGCACCCGACCTTACGAGCAAAGGCGGCATCCAGAAAGGACACCTCGGCGCCACTGTCAAACAACAGTGTGGCTCTTTCGTTGTTGATTTTCCCCACGGCTTTCGCCTACCGGAACTTCTTGTCCGGCACATGGTACTTCCAATATCCTCTTGACTCTCTGTGCAAGAGATCCAAAGCCATCGTCACCTCCGATCGTGAATACTCATCCATTTCGTGGAGGCTGGAGATCGCCACGGTACGCTTGTCATGAAGATCACATGTATTGTCGGTCGGCCGAATCAGCTTACTCACCTCTGACTTCGACTGTTTCTCGACATATGCATAGATGCAGAACTTAGAACGCTCGTCTCGTACCGGATTCAAACCCGGCGAGCGTTCTAGTTTAATATCTTCTCGGCCTCTTGAGGGAGCATTCCGCCGTGATCGGTGTGTTTTGATGAACCACAGTGTGAACACGGCTTCTGCGGGACTTCTCCTTCGGGAGATCAGGCTGGACGGTCGAGGCGGCGGTCGTTGGAGTCTCGACTGGGACGGCGCGGATCCTGATCTGGTCGCGATCGGGTCGGCTGGTCAGGCGTTGCTGCAAAGTACACCTTGCGTAGATCTCCTTCTCTATCCGATCCGCTAGTTTCCAGTTCCGACTCACTCGAGTCAGCCACCGGACGGACCGCACGAGCGCTGGCGGATGAGGTGACCCCAGTTGGTGTTTTCGGCTTGGGTTTGATGGGCCCATACACCGTTTTTCCTTGCCTCGCCTTCGCGCGTTGACGGGATCGTAGTATTTCTTCGAGAGTGTCTGCGTCCGGGATCCTCAGTAGTGCCAGTTGGCTGGCCAGATCGCGATCGTCGAGCGTTTCGATAAAGTGATCGACATGTTCACGACGGACATCGATCGATCCATCCTTGATCAAGAGCTGAGCTCGCAAACCAGCGACGTTCAACCGGTGTACAGGGCGGTGGGCAAACCGAGCACACGAACCAGATGCTAGAAGAGTATCTACGCTGTTTCGTGTTACTGCGGCTTGACGACTGGGGCGTGCATCTCACAAACGCGGAGTTCTTTATTTACTCTGCAGTGAACTCAAGCATCAAGATGTCTCCATATGAAGCTGATCTGGGATACACTCCGCACAAACCGCTTGCGGCTATCGCAGACTCCAGTCGAAAAGGATTGCGCACAGGCCGACGGCAATAAATATAGTTCATCGAGCACCCAGAGGCGGAATAGCGGCTGTGCCAAGAAGCTTTGTAGGAAGATCAAGCTCGTATGGCGGACGTCTACGACCGTGGACGCACGGACAAAAACTTCGCTGTCGGTGACCGCGTTTGTCACAGCACCAAGAACCTTGATACGGCACACACTAGATTCCCGAACTCGTGCAAGTTCGAACCAAAGCGGATCAGGCTATACTAAGTGAGATGCATGGAAGAATGCTATCGCTTGATTTGCTCACTAACAACAAGAGACGGAAGCTGATACCGAGACCAACTCATTAGCGCCCGATTGGATGCCGCTGGGTATTCGCGTTAAAACGCAACGAGAAGGGGCAAGTCATTCGTCACAAGGTCCGCTTGGTTGCCAAGGAATACTCGAAACATCATGGCATCGACTACGAAGAGACGTACTCACCGGTGGCCTACCTGAATTCGATCCGTGTTAAACTGGCGAACTGCTACGCGGGTGGTATGGAGATTGAGCAGTGTGGCGATGCCACCGCGTTCCTGTACTGTAAACTTGAAGTAAAGATCTACACTGAACTACCGGAAGGGCTTCAGGAGCTGCTGACTTTGGCAGAAACTGAAGGTGAGAAAGACGCCTTGTGTTTACTGCTTCAAAGTTTGTAAGGTGTACTCAAGCAGGTGTCTCGTGTTTGGATCGAAACCATGGACAAGCACCTCAAGGACATGTGGTTCAGGGCTGCTGATGCTGATCCGTGCATCTACACGAGAAGCGACGGAGACGACGAATGTGTGGTGTGCCTCTACGTTGATGACATGGTGATTGCATCGCGAGAGATGTCCGTCACTGAATCGGTGAAGGCTGGGATCGCGGAGAAGTTCCAGATGAAGGACCTTGGGAGAGCACGCTTCATTCTCGGCATCGAGATCGATTACATCCTGGAGCACAGAACGTTGGCCACCAGCCAACAAGCGTACGCAGATTCGATCATCAAGAAGTTCGGTCAAGAGGACGCAAAGCCGTGCCTGACCCTGCTGGAGGATGGTGTGCATCTTACCAAGGCTGACGAAGCACAAACTGAAGAAGACAAGGCCAACATGAAGTCGAAGCCTTATCGGTTGCTTGTAGGAAGCCTGATGTACTTGGCATGTGGAACGCGCCCCGAAATTTCGGTTGCAGTTACCAAACTGATTCGTTTCCTGGAGAACCCTGGTGAGAGGCACTGGGATGTTGACAGCAAGGTGGTGTGGTACCTGTTGAAGACGAAGGATGTGGGCATCGTGTACGATGGACTACTGGGTACGAAACTTGAAGCCTACTCCGATGCGGATTGGCCCGGCAACCGCGATGACCGACGCTCTGTGAGCTGGACGATGCTGATGCTGTGCGGCGCTCCTCTGGTATGGCGCTCGACATTCCAGAAGACTCTCGCGCTGAGTTCAACTGAAGCGGAATACATGGCGCTAAGCGACTGCGTGAAGGAGTGCGTTTGGGTGCACCGTCTCCTGAAGGATCTTGGTGTTGAGCAGACCGCACCGTAGGTGATGTACGAGGACAACCTACGTGCGATAGCTCTGGCTAAAAACGTCGGATACCAAGCGCGTACGAAACACATCGACATTCGCTACCACTTCATCCGAGAGAAGGTGATTAGCAAGAAAGTTGCGCTGGAGTACCTGGCGACGCAGAACCAACTCGCTGACTTCCTGGCCGAGGGTCTGTCTATCAAGACGCTGCGGTACTTAATGATGCGTGCCAACGTCGGCCCCAAACGGGATACTTCGAATTTAGTGGGGGTCTTGTGATTGCACTTCATAGTCTGCTCGGCTGGGCCCCAACCGCTATGCGCACGTCTAGTGAATATGCCCTCGTGAAGATACCTTACGTTAAGGCATATGCATGAATTAAGTGTATTAAAGAGACCATCAAACATACTTTTCTATTTATTCCCCCCC
>KV724862.1:18764-28940 GCA_000500205.2 Phytophthora lateralis | reverse complement strand
TAAATAGCAGCCTCTAATTCGCAGTAGAAGCCGAAATATCGGCAACGATCTGCTCCGAAATTGGGGGTCCGATCGATTTGGCGTGCACGGTATAGCTCCCAACTCTGTATAGTGTATAGCGCATTAAGTCTACAGCACACGATCATGTATAGTGTATAGCGCCTATAGTCTATAGCGCACAACCTTTATAGTGTATAGCAGACGACCATTTATAGCGCACACACGTATATAGTACATAGATGATAGCCGTGCATAGTGTATAGTACGGTGTGTAGTGTATAATATACGGATATATCGTTTATGTTGACCAATACCGTGGCAGCAACGAACGTGGGAGTTCACACAATAATAATATGCCTATGCTGACAAAATCGCGTACACATGTAGTGCCTGATCCGACTGCGCGGTCCTAGCTGTTGTCTTGCGCGCGTTAGTCCGCAGCATCCATCTACTACGATCACTTCAAAAAGCGTACTACAAAAAGCACTTGCTAGTGCGCCCGATTTTCAGTCTCCACGGCAGGTTTTTTTATGCTTTTGTAATTTGCGTAATCGTAGCGGGGTCGACCGCGCGGTAATTAGCCAATCGTTTCGTTTCGTGCTCCTGCAGAAATGTTCGCCTTTTGTCTAATCGGATGCGCGGATACGGCCGGGATCGTGCTACCGATCGCAGTCCGTGTCGCAGTGGTTCGCGGTTAAGTCCGATTTTGGGCCGTAACGCTCGATCAATTTTGTAATTTTTGGTAAGTTGTTCGCAGTCAGGATGATAGGGGAAGGCGGTTGGATGGGTGCGTGCAGGGCTGCAAACAATATGGGAAAAAAAACAGGAACAGGCAGGTAGATGGGCCGTGGACAGACAGACAGACAGACAGACAGACAGACAGACAGACAGACAGACAGACAGACAGACAGACAGACAGACAGACAGACAGACAGACAGACAGACAGACAGACAGACAGACAGACAGACAGGACTCTCGTCTACTGAAGAGCAGATATTCACACATAGATATATTACGGGTAGAAACCATGGAGATTCGATCAAATATTGATTTCTCTCACGGAGGTGGGACCAGAGACCCCATTCGATGGCAAACCGTTTCCAAAACGTGAACGTTGTAGATACCTCGACGCGTCATGCTTTCATCTACTTAAAGTGGTTCTGGTCATGATGCCCTCATTGATGCTAATGCAAAAACGTTGTTGTAGGCGCGGATGGATTTCATGAAGGCGGGAGTGTTGAAGAGTAGTCGCAGCTGCCGCGGGGCTTCCCGGCGTGGTGGCATCCGGACCTTTCCGCCCATGGAGCAACACTTCTCCGTTTCGCCAGGGAACTTCCAGGCACCGCAATCAGCACTTTGACGCTCTTCCTCAGTACGATCTCGAATATACCCAGAAAAGTAGTGGCGCCTATCCAGAGTGCCCTTCCCACGCATTATTTTGGGATTGAAGTCTTCCTGGTTTCAAAAATTGTTTTTTTGTACTGACGGGAGATATATATAAACCGAGCGTTCTTACCCAGTTGTAAACGTTTCGCTTCTGGTGCTTGGGCTCGGGTGGTGACTTGAGCATTTGTATCACGATCTTGAAGAGTCTGTCGCTCTTCCTGACTCATTTTGTGACGCTGAGCAACCCGTGCAACTGTGTTTCTCTCTTGTTCCGACCTGCTCTGGCCCTCATTCATATCCTGGCGTTGCGACCGACGGGTGGTGGTATTCAGACCTCGTTGGGCTGGACGCTCGTTCATTGGAAACTGCAGCCTACGTGCTTGTTCACGTTGTCGACGAACCTCTCGAGTACGAACGGCTTCCTTATGCTTCGCTGCTTTCAGTTCGCGATCTTTTCTCCTAACTTGCTCTAGCTCTTCGAGAACTAAGCGACTGTACGTGTCCAACAGTTGTCTGCATATTCACTATAGAGATCTTCCTAAGAACTGATTCTGCTTGGTGATATGGGCCCGAGAAGAAAATCAGACGCACCCGCGACAACAGCTGATTCAGTCATCGTCGCGCCATCTCCACCTCTGGTACTTGTAGCTACGTCATTCAAATTGACGTTTTCTCGTAAATCGCCACTCTCGTTTTCCAGACGTTTCCGAAAGCGATAATAAGCCACGTACTTGTTTTTCAAACTGTATTTCCTGGCTTGTTCTAATTTTTCTCCATCTGGCGGGGGAAACGCGTCTTCAATGGCCATAGCAGTGTTGTACTTTCGCTTGCGTCCTTTGCTTGCTCCAATTAAATATTCACATCATGTAGCAACCGTTTAGAGTGCGCGCTTGAGAGCGTGGAAAAGTACCCTCAGAAAGTTTAAAGAGAAACACTGCCCTTAACTCCCACCAAATGAAAAATCAGCCTCTGTTCAAACCTGCCACCTTCGTTGTCAGCCCATGCCTCAATAGTTAAATCTCAATAAACTCGATACATACCCTACTATTTATAACGGTAGCTTCTTCTTTTTTTAAAAAAACACCTCGTATAGTTTCGTGCAGGATTTTTAATTGCCCGCCCGCACGTTACGAACCGACGAAGCATCACCTACCACGACCATTCGAGGGCAACACGAATGACAGATCTAGTCTTGCTTCTCTAGGCATCCACCTTCTTTCGCGCACCACGGGCTACATGGTACACAAATTGGGTTTCCTGGTCCTAGTTTTTTTTTTTAAGTAAGCTTTGCAATATTAACGTGGATCACATGACAACATATCTGGCTACTTTATTGTTTTCGTTGAGCCACACGCCAGCCTTTTACTTTTAGCTTTTTATTTGTCTGTGTTATTCTTTCGCCTGGTTTGTGTGGCTGTCGGTATTGACGACGGTTTTGGGATGTCGTGGCTAACAACTTATTTAAGTATTAGCTCCTAAGCTTGGTGCACGGAGTGTGGAGCTGCAAAATTAATAATAAAGTTTGTACTGAGAATACCGGTAAATCAGCTAATGAGATTAGAGCTAAATGACGAAAAATGACGGGTTTGACCTATCAGACGATGCTCTCATTGGTGTAAATCAATTCCAATGCCCCTCTACAAACCTCCCTAATGGAAGTTTTTACGATTTAAGGAAGTGTGGTTATCGGAGACTCTCGGTTGAGAGTAAGACTCACCCCCAGTGCCTCGTAGCTCGGTAGATCAGGTCTCCGTCTTCGTATTACCAACAGCAGTGCAAGCACGCTACCAGTTACTGATAAAGCAAACCACCTATTCCGGTACGGTGAGTAATGGGGGCTCCTTACACCCAGTCGGTGGTCACACTGTGCCCGACCACGGACTCAGAGGCGCAAACGGTGTTTCTACCGAATGCACCGGGTCCCATTGGATCCGGGGAGAGGCAGATAGCCCGTCAGTGCCGGTTTGCATCGCTGTTTGTTCTGCCTCTTACCATGGGTTGTGTGTGAGACTTCCCGTACCGCTGGCGGGCGGCATGGGCGCCTCAGCGTCGGTCTTCGGGGAGCTAGAGAGGTGGCCGAGCAAATGAACGAGTTGTATTCAATATATTAAGCTAGCAATTCTACCTCACCGTTTTCGTTGTCCTCTCCGTCCATCGCGCATTTTTGTGAAATGACACATGCTAGCTGTCCACCAGTAAGCAAGTCAGACCACTAGGTCGCTCGCGTTTAAGTTCGAATTGTATATTTTAACCAATGGTTGAATTTGGTGATACTGTGGTAGGACGCACAGACAGACATGTTCTTAAATATGTATATTTTACGGAGACGCAAACCAGCAAGGTCAAGAAAACGCATTTGATTCGTGGCCATACTGGTGATTGGCAGGTGACACATGAAGGTGATAAATTAAGCGTAGTCGAGAGGAGAATTGGATTGTCTGACGCATTTCGAGTTTTGGTATAGCAACAGCACGATCTTAGCTCGGAAAGTGGTTCAGCTGGAGTGGACGAAAGAGAGTTCCGTGTCAACAAGTCAAACAAAAGTTCGATGGATGCTTCGAGTGATTTGCTAGCAAAGATGGTTCCGCATTTTTTTCCGGATTGGCACATGCTCTGCCAGTCATACAGGTGAGGATATATATCGTTAAAGGAATGTGTGAAACATTAAACGACACTATGTGGGCGTAGTTTCGCTGAAGATGAGATTTTCACGGTGATTTCATTCGATCGCATTTCCACGAAAAACATGTGCACTCAGAATGTGTTGCGGTGCCAGCGATCCCCACAATTGTATAATCGCTACGAAGCAATTGAAGTTAGCAAATTGAAGAAAGCCCTACTTAAAAGTGAACAACATTGCCAGGGGGACGATCAGGCAACACGGTGCCTGAATCTCTCGCTCGAAAATTCTTGAAGACGGTGGAAATCGCGTCTGGTGTAGTGTGGGGTAGCAATGAGGAGCAGTCAAAACGCAGACAACAAGCAATCACCTACCAGACACGCTTTGGACAACGCTCACTATTCATTACACTTACCTCGAATACAGATAACTCATTCACGGCGGTTAACTACGCAGGAAAGACTTCTGTGAATTCGCTTTTCGATATTCTAAAGTCCGAAATGCCTAGCAAGGCAAAGTTGCGAGAAGCAATCTTGGACAATGACTGCTCGTCGCCCCGTTTGTTCATATATCAAATAAGTGTATTTATCAAGTACGTGCTGGGAATGGTCCCTGTGATGAAGCGTCAGATCTCATTTAAAGGCCCGCTTGGAGCTGTGAACGATTTTTTGGCATGGTGGAGACTCACGGCAGAGACGCATTGCACATCCATCTCTTGATCAGGTTAATCAATGCGCCTTCAAGTACATTTGAACTTGATATGACGCATTTTCAGGCCTCAGTTGCATCTGACGTAGACAGTATCGTAAGTATCAAGCTCCTGCCTCCACTTGAGCGATACTCATGTATCAAATGCGCGTGCTCGTATTCGGAGCTGGAAGGTCTGCCCATTTCACCGCGTGTCAAACAAAACCCTCGCCATACATGTGTATACGGCAGAGAGGTCGAGCCAGCACTGATGTACTGCACGAAGCGTAAGTCAAAATTTAGTTCTCAACATATTCTACGGAATACCCTTGTGCAAGACCTGCCGTTGCATTGGCCGCCATTGGCACGTGCACTTACAGCATGTGAAATTGACCGTGTGTTGAGAACTCAGGCTGGATGTCATAATACGATAGAGCAGGCTGCTGATATCGTGGAATATCGTGAAAAAATAAGAAATGGCTTCGAGAAACAACTGCAGCGCTCATTCAAGACTTCGGACTACTTTCAACCCACGAGACAAAACTACTGAACGAGGCAAATGCTCCGCAAGTGGCATTCGGCACTAGTGAACATTATTCCTTCCACAATGACAACTTGACACGACTTATTGAAGCGTCCTATCCAATGCAATCAGACAGTAGAGTGATGCGAGAGTGAACGGACTCCATGGTTTCGATGCTAGTAATGCAACTGAATCAACACTGGTGGTGCTATACTAGCAGCTGATTTAAAGCGTCGAGATCAACTGTGAACGACTCATTTTGTAGATACAACTTTCCCCGTAGTCGTGAATCACTGACGACCATCGGTTTATCTGAAGTGTGTCTTGAACGCGCCATAGCGCATGAGTTCATCAATGGTTTCAATTATGAAATAATGGCCACCTTCAAATGTAATCACGATATACACTTTTTGATGGGCGGAAATGATGCTGCCGGCTGCATTCATTACTATATAAAATACTTGAGTGCGCAGCAAAGCAGTTAGACTCTGTGGTGGTAACAGCACTCGCGGCGTTTCGACGTCGTCAAGAAAGAGAAGCAATATCTACTTCTTTTGATATGGCCAACTCTGCCGATTACCGTTCGACGGCAAGAAAAATAGTGTCGTCAATTGTCTACACAATGACGTGTAGGCAAGAAATTGCCGGTCCTTTCGCTGCTCTGTACCTGCACTACGGCTCCTGCTGTTATGAAAGTTCGGGGTGCGCATTTCTGCCACTTCGAGATGTTGTTACACAACTCCGTTGATCGGAAGAATACTCTTGTCTCAGTGGCGACTTGAGTTCGTTTCGCTATCTTGCCGTATCGTTTTTGGATGACTATATCTATCGTCTAGATAGTTGAACAGTGTCAACATTTATGAATTTGCAATGAGATATTTTCGAAAGAAGGACGATCATCCACGTATATCTGTGTTGTAGTTCAAAAGTGTGCATCCATTAAACCGCACACAGTGCCTTTGGAAAACGACACCAAGAAGTTGTTCCCGTTGTTCAACAGTTTCGCATACCATTTGTCAAATGAACACTCTCCTGACGCAATTCGCTACAAACACGTTATCCTGTCGCTAGTGTTGTTCAACCCATTTCGAGAGATTGTCGACTTAACTGGTTCCACTTAACGTTCTGGTGAGCAATGGATACTGTCGTTTGATGAATGGCAACCGAGTCGAAGCGATTTCGTCAAAATGATAATGAATTACACTGATGACTACTGTGGGGTGGAATAAGCAAACTCTCAGGGAGATCGGGTGTCTGTCGATGGCTCCGCTGCAACTGCAAAAATAGGATATGTATCATAGCAGTAGTGAGCATGATTCCTTATTTAGTGGTGCTCACTTCGACGGTGTCGAAGACGAAGATGAGTTTGGTGATTTTATTGATAATAACGCCTTTATAAATCCATGACTGGAAGAGATCAACGTTATACTGGACAGTCTAACTCTCCACCCAGCTGCATATCCTACTGCGGCTACTACTGTAATGGTCTACATAAACCCAATACTTTAGCTTACATGCGTGCACACGTGTATGAGGAAGCGTAGAAGTATTTAGCTTAGATTGAGTATACTTGTGTCCACAAGTATAATTAAACCTAAATAAACGAACTAAATGATACGTTGGGTGTAAAATCAGAACTGAATTAATTGTTAACTGGGTTTCGTCTTAAAACTGATATCTATAGTGAAGGGTTCTGTCAACGGATGGTTGGCAGAATCTCTATCTAATTAATGACTCCAAGTGAACGACAGTTCAGTAGTTCCTGGTCTAGAAGGAACTACTGGTTAAGACAGTGTCGATTTAATATATGTATGGATGAACCTAAATTGCTCTGCTATACAATTCCTAAGTCAACCCTGGATCGATTGGCGCGGTATGGCCATCGGGGCCAACTGACCCGCCGTTTCTGACAGGGTATTGGTGAACAACAGTTGCAGGAGGTCATGCAACAGGCGAAGAACCCACGCCATCCAACAGGATCCTTAGTCAGGTGAGGGGAACTGCAACACCAGCAGCAAACACCACCCCAGGTCGTAGCGCCGTACTGCTTCGACCGAACCTGAACAGGATGGTACCCATCAACAAGGTGATGAAAGTCGGCATGAGACTGAGGAGGTCGAGACCTCGGTCGGAATAGAGACTGTTAGCAGCAACTCGAGTGCGGATAACATACTTCCGCACAGAGTCGAGATGACTCTTTAATACGCAATAGATACACTGAAGGGAGTGGGTAACCAAGCCCCACATCAGCGTGATTGCCACCAACGCCGCAGGCTGAAGTCACACAACGATGCTTAGACTAGCGTCAACCCCAGAGACCTAGAAACGGTCATGGCTTCCTCAACGGAGCCAGTAAAAGATTGCTATCACATCTTCGATGGTGAGACCGGCTGGAAGGTCAAGGCTGGGGCCGTGCATTTAGAGACCCTGCCTGAGGTGTTAGAACTCCTGAACCTCAAAATATTGTCGACGACAGACTTTCTGATCGACCTGGAAGCCGAGAAATCGCAAAGGCGGTACTCTTGTGACCAGGGCCCACTACGGATGAGTTGAACTCCCCCTCAGTAATGGACGAAGCCGTCCTGGAGTAGTTCCGGAAGCAGCGCGGTTCGTGCATGGTTTATGAGATTCTCAAGAACCCAAACGATCTGGTATATCCTTTAATGAGGGAATTCTCGGACATGGTGTACCACCCCAGATCCCGCCGCATCGCGGGGTGCGGCACGAGATCGATTTCGTCCTTGGCACAAAGCTCTTTGTCACCAAATAATGGTCACTGTCTCAATGTCGTTGACGACTTCTTTGGCGCTAAGGCAAAGGTTGGCATGGTGCGGGAGTCGAAATCCCAGCACTCGACGCTAACTATCTGCGTTCGCGATGCGAACGACAGGTGGCGTCTGGTTCGTGTCTCCAATTAGGTGGATAGTGCGACGAAGCCGGATCAGACACCTATCCCTCGCTAGGACGTGTAGTTAAATGACATGTCCGGCTGCGTGCTGTACAGCGTGCTAGACCTGGTATTGGGTACTAGCAAATCTTGATGCGTCAGAGCAACATCTCGCTCACCGCGGTAGTAACCCCGAATTGGATGCTTTGGGAATGGCTAGCGATGCCACAAGGTCTATCGATAGCCGCAACGTCCTTCAACCGCTTGGTCGCCCAACTGTTCCGCCCTTTGCGTGCCATCACGCAGACCTATTTCGACAATTGATTCTTCCACAGTCGTGCCGAAGAAGGGAGGACAGCTATGGAGATGCATCTCGAACACCTCCTTCGAGTGTCCGAGGTCACGAGGGCCAATAAGCTCTATGTCGACATCGACAAGTGCGTCTTTGCTGCAGGGGGATAGAGGTCCCCGACGGCTTTGTCAGCAGCGTCAGTGTTCGGGCTGACCCCGAAAAGATCGGACCATTGCAGCCTGGCGAACGCCTTGATCTCAAAAGGATCTGAGCAGGTGGCTTAGAATGGCCAACTACCTGCACAAATACAGTGCTAGGTATGTCGGTCTAGCAAAACCTCTATCGGATCTCCTTAACAAGGATGTCGACTGGGCCCAATAGTAGGTTGATTTTGACAGCATCAAGGCGTGTCTACAACGCGCGCCGGTCCTCGTTCTGCTCTACGAAACAAACCCGTTCAACGGCGTATGCTACGCCTCAAACTATGCAATTAGCTGCGCGCTGTTGCAGACAGACGCTGACAGGCACGAACGCGCCATAATTTGTCCGTCCAGGCAGCTAATAGCAGCTGATAGGATCTGCCCTGTACCTGGCAGAGAACTCCTCGTTATGAAGTAAGCCCTTGTCAAATTCCGGGTGCACCTTCTGGTGTCGAAACCTTTGTGATATTTAGAGACCACGTGTCCGTGTGGGCAGCGATCAACTCCCCACATCTATTACAGCGGATCGCACGTTGCCTGTTGTTCTTTGCAGGATATAACTTCCGCAAAGAATATAAACCGAGCAAGCTCAATGAGCCTGCCGACGTGTTGTCTCTTTCGACCCGACTATGCGTTCGCCCACATCACACGGGTTGCCAGCAATCATTACGATCGGATACACCTGGCGTATCGGGAAGGCGAGATTATCACCCCTATAGTGCGATTCCTCGTCGCTGGCAAGGAGTCCAAGCCAACATGGGTCTCCCTTCGTCAGCGATCCAGACTCCACCGATACGAATGGGTCGAAAGCTTACTCCACTACTGATTTTACCCTGCCGACCGTCCTCGGGTTGGCGTTCCAAACGACGACGACTTGAAGCTTGACATACTTCTGGAGGTGAACGACGCAATCTCAGGCGGCCATCTAGGCCGCGAAAAAACCTTCGTTTCGGTCTCAACGCGCTTCTGGTGGACTCACATGTACAAGTACGTTTAGACATGCGAAACATGTCAGCGGGTGGAACGCGCGGGACACGCTTCGTCTCCATTGCAGAGCCTACCAGGCCCTATGGGCTGCTAAAAATTGATGAGCCTCGACTTCACGTTTAGCTTATCAACCGACGCCCAGGGCAATACCAGCACACCGGTCGTCTGGGCGAGATGGCTCAGCTTGTTTTAGTTCCCGATACGGTCACAGGGGATGGCTGTTCCTCGATGACATGTTCCGCTATCATGGCTTCCCGGAGACATCGTCTCTAATCAAGACTCACGCTTCACCACCGCGTTCTGGAAAACGCTATTCCACCTCTTTGGAACCCGCCTGCTTATGTCAACGGCTGGCCACCCGCGAACGGATGTACAAACGGAGCTCTTCAACCGTGTGCACGAATACACACTTCGCGGCGTCTGTGCCGATGCTCTAGGCACTTGGTCAAACCGCCTGGTGATTTTGCACTGAACAACGCGGTACACGCGTATACTAGATTCACTCCATTCTATCGGAATGGACTTCGGCGGGCCCAGGTGCCCCGAACATTGCGTGGGAGCACCTAGCTTTCGGTCGTAAGTGTGTGTATGGG
>KV724862.1:8149-18742 GCA_000500205.2 Phytophthora lateralis | reverse complement strand
GGGGTACACATTTGGTTGCGACTTCCGAGAGGCGTCCCGGTTTCTGAGCTCAGAACGAGGTCAGAGACTTCTCAACGAAGGTTCTTGATATCGCTCGACTGTGATCGCCGATCAACGCGATCATGGAGTTCTTCAGACTCCTAACGCAACAGGTCCACTTGAACGCGAAGGACCTCAAGCGCTGCAGGAAGTCTGGACTAGACAGCAGCCTGTCCTCCCAGGCTGAGACCTAAAGTGATCTCGACAGTGTACACTCGATCTTAAAAATCAGATCTCGTCCTGCTGCAGAAGCATGGACGGATCAAGCGATCCTGCAGAGGATCTCAGAGCCTTATGATCCACCGGAGCATTGTACTCAGTCACGTGCGAGACCCCCCTCCCGCGTCTTCTCGACCGTCTTGGACAGACTCACTACCATGTCGTGCGGGTTGTCCGAGAAAAGCGTCCCCAAGGGGAACGCCAGCTCTTAGTGACGTAGTGGGGTTAACCCGCGTCGCAGAACCCATGGGGATCCAATCGAGCGGCTCAGCCTGACTGCCTGACGGCTGTTGCGGTCTGGAAACATAACCGTCAGTAGCTTCGTAAGTACTCCGCGGCTTCTTAGCCGAATGAGAGGGTACGGCGATGGAAGCAACAACGCCGTGCCCTCACTCATCGCGAGCACCGGACAAAGCATTGTGCTGCAACGTGTCTTCTAGCCCAGCACGCCGGGTTTGGCTTTTTCCAGCCGATGCGGAAGCCCAAGGTTCGTCTGGCCGTCGGATCCGGAACTTCCGTCTCCGCGCCGGTGTCTGTCCGGCTGACAGTACACCTACTTTATTTCGTCCAAATTCAGTTCAAAGGCACTCGATGCCCTCGTTTCTTCCACTACTCGTCCACTAACGCTACACCGGCGTCCGGGTGAGACTGCAGCCGACGCCTACCTAGCCACTTGGACCTCTACGCTTCGGACGCCCGTCCTTCTACGCAGCCCTACAGTAAACTTGGACTGACACGGCAGTCCTCCGCTAACTGCTCCGCTTGTCCACCGATGTCGCGTCCGCTGTGTCCGAGTTGCTTCGGCCGTTGTCCGTCCAATCCGTTCGTCCACTCCGTTCGTTCACTTCGTTCGTCCAGTTCCAACGTTCCCCAACGTCGGGTGTTGTTCGCTCTGCGTGCTTTACCGCTGATTCGGTAGTGAGGCTTTGCGCCATCGTCCACTTTGCCGTCCATTGTACTCTAGCCACCCCGAGCCGTACACTCATCCGCACGCCACCGCGCTTCAACCACGGCCGCCTCCAAACGCCCAATCCGATCCGATCCGTCGCTTCGCTCAGCCTCCGTTCCGTCTGCCATGACGCCAGCTTCCGAGTCGCCGCCGTCCAGCTCACTTCGTTCCCCGCCGTTCCACTGGGGCCAGTCCAGTGCTGCCGATCGCGTCCTGTTACAGTGCTTAAGTCCACTCGTGTCGGAGTATCGCTGACGCTTACTCACGAGATGAACGAACTCGATTCGCAGATCGCCCTGGTCCAGAATAGAGGACAGTAGCTGGTCTGCCCGGAGCCGATCCACCTGTTGTTGGGTGTCGCCACGAAGGACGAGCCAATTCCAGAGCAGGCCCTCTGCCTAAGCTCTGGTGCTGATGCTCTTCGGCTAGATCCAAGGGATACCCCACACTGGATGAAGTCCACCTCTGTTCTCCGGCTTCTTGCGAAGCGTGGTGAACTCCTGCGGGGCCAAGAGGACGCAGTGGGCTGCCTCAACGTCATCCGCGACAAGAGGATGATGCTCTACGAGGACACGCTCGTAAGCCCCATACAGATGCGACCTCTAATCAACCCACGATGAGTGTTGAGTCACTCCAATAATAGGAGTGACCCGGTGTTTTCGTCAGACGGAAAATAGCTTTTTGGGTTGTCGGGAAACCCTGCCCTCGGGCACAGACTCGGATGGGGTCAATTCAGTCGGCAGCCACAAGGCGCTCCTGCTGTTCATCAAGAGCGTTCGAGGTCACCTCAGGGATGTGGACAAGCCTGTCCTCAGAGTCGGAAGACGACGTGGAGTCGAACAAGGGTTGGTGGGATTTGACAGCTCCCGATATGTCCACGCAGGGGACTGAGAAGCGGTACGCATTTTCGAGAGTGCGCGCTCAGCATTCGTCTGGCGCGCCCGCTCACGCCCTTGAGCATGGGTCAGGTTCCTGATTGGAGACCCCGACCTGGTCTCGGCGTGCTCGTCTACAACCGCTAAGTCAATCGGCTTCTCCCGCGAGCTGACCGTCTCAACAGGAGACTTGTACGTGTCGTCCTCCCCTGCCGCCTCGTCCTGCGGCTATTTTGCCTCCACCCATATTTCAACGTGTGAAAAGGCATCTCCTCCGTATGTCTCGTTTGGAGCATAATGTCCCCATTGATGGAGGAATTATTAGAGTTTGTATAATGTGCAATATTTGTTCGTGAAGGGGTAGGACCTAAATAAGGATCCATCGGTTCCTTTAGAAGGTTTCCATAGTGAAAGTCGATTTAAACTTTCGAAAATAATACAATCCCTCATGTCAAAGCCATCCGGTTATTAAATGTGGTCCTTCGTTGTTTGAACAATCACTTGTGTCGAGTTTTCCTAAGACAGTTTGACGACGGATCCAATAGCACGATATCATTGGCTAAAATACAGTGATAACTTTAGTGTTTTGGAGCAGCTTCACATGTGCAAATGAGATCGTAGTTTGACTGGCTCTGCTATCTAAATATTATCCTACTCGTATTTGTGTTCTCTGTGTACACGTATTTGCTAATTATTTTAACAACCGCAGCACCAGGTGCCGTGTGAATTGTATTGGTGATTATCAGCTCTACCGATGTATACATGTGCACTGCGGCCTCGTAAAGCGGCGTGATCTCGATCGAAGGTGATCCTTCTTCGAGTCAAGGGTCTTTGAGTATCCGACGTGTTGTTAATCGATGTCATCAGGATGTTGTGAATGAACCTCCACTGGTCTAGCATCCAGGGCAACCAGTTGTTGGCTCGGTAAGACTCACGTTCTCTCCGCAGACCTTGGTAGCAAACTGCATAATCACCTCGTCGCTCAGCAGGTCCTTGACGCACGCCATGAGTGTCTTGATCTTCTACTCGTCGCAAAAACAAAAAACATGTAACTCGGTGTCGTGTCGGTTCAGCCGCACGTGCGTGCACATATGGCTTGATGCTCTGTCCCATCACTGAGCATTCGTAAGACCACTGATAGAGGTTCATGTCAGAGATGTCAATGAGCGCGATCTCCCCGAACCATGGCGAGGATCGGGCTTCATCCGAAGCCGAGTGTCGGGTAGAGCAGTGACGTAGTGTGTGTGTGTGTGTGTGTGTGTTGCTGGCAGATCTGTATTCGTTTCATGCAAACACAGCGATCCATACCAGCTATCAGGGGGGGGGGAGGCTGCCGATGACCTCGGATGTCGCAGAGAAGGGTGGCGCTGTACTTTATCACGGTGTGGCAGTTCTATCTTCATGTCTTCAAGTTTTCACTTTCAGTCAATGGTGGAGCGCAATCGGCCGTGCGATGAAATTTCTTATGTTTTGACAACCACTAGACATTGTACCCATCTATATACTTAGTAAGTATGCGTTGATGGCAAAATATAGGACATTGCGTTGGACGGCACCTCTTAAAAGACAAGTATTTTCTTGCGAAAGAGCATGAATTTGGGTTGAATCAGGGTTCAACTCCCTATTGTACTTGAAGTCAGTTTTTCTGTGTTTTGTTATCCCTTTGCTACACTATTCCAAAACCTACGTCTAATCCATTCTGCTAAGGCATTAAATGGAGCAACAAAAATTCTGCAAAACACAATAAATGAGAGTAGACAAAGAGTAGAAAATATCTAAAAGGATTTTGTGTACATGTACATCAACCCATTGGGGGGGTCGCTCCAAATTTGCATTAGAACTCCAGCAGCAGCCCCGTCGCCAATTAAAGTCGCTTCTCCCGCCGCTGTACCTCCATAGTGTCTGAACAGTTTTGTTGGTCCATGTGTGGGCTGTACTATTTACAAGCGTGTTTGGAATCGTGCCCTGAACTAGTGTGTAAGTCTCAGTCGCGGTGCCATCTGGGCCACGTGCTCAGTCATAGATATGGGCAGCGCCGGCTTGCTTTGTTCTATCCGTGGAGAAGTTTTGTTGACAAAAGGCCAGAAAACCCTTTATGTGGAGCGTTACCACCAGATGAAGACAACACTCAAGTTCCCGAATGGAGAGAACTCTAATGTGGTGCGAGGAATCGGACAGCCACGGGCCACGGCACCGAACCCGTGCTTAATGCCCATGAGCGGGACAACTGGACAAACTCTGGTGATTCCTGGGTTTGGGGGTACGGGACTCCCACTGGAAGCGCTGATGACGGCCACGAATACGACACAGACGGCAGCCAACGGGAGCGACGGGAACCAGCTCGCCCTCTTCACTAATCCGCAGGGAATCTTCAGCGCGTTCTCGGGTGAGTCGTCGAGTAATGAGTATGACTCCGAGGCATCCGAGGAATCGGACGCCTCACCACCGCCGAAGAAGCCGCGAAGGCATAAGGCCACAGTGAATAAAGTGCAACAGTAGATTGGGCCGGCGAGGGCACGGGTAGGACGATCCAACGCGAAAGGGGAACTCGGAGCAACCGACAGTTCGACAATCGGTGCTATGCGTGCGGAAACGAGGGCCACTTTGCGGACAAATGCCCTGACCCGGACGCCAAAGCACGCAATGACGCTTACCTGAAACAGTTTGCTGCAACTAGAGCAGCGGGAAGCGAAGAACGGGCGTAGTGGGGGGACCACTTCGTCCGGTGGTCGATACGGATCCCCGACAAGTGACGGCAGAGGTGGCATCGCTGGGTGCGAAGTCAGCACTAAGAACCAGCGGGCAAGTGGACGAGAGTGGCGAAACTGAGCGGCAGACGCAGAGTCGGGTCGATGACGGAGCGCGTCAACCTGTTGAGACGAAGGTGGCAGCCATCCGTCATGCGGTAAGCGATCAATAGGGGAGTGAACTGGCTGCGAATAACAAGGAGAGAGCGGCGAGGTACGTGTCGACTGTGCGACCAGCAATGGCACTAGCGCGATATACCCACAGTAACGAGCAGAGTCGAGCGAGCGAGGAGCTGGACAAGTCAGCCAGCCATCGAAAGCAGGAGACTGGAGAAGGTGCGACCGCCAACCAACCCCACGGCTCGATAACTGGGGAAGGCGCGACCACACCGGCGCCACTGGCAACGTCAACGAGAATCGATGTTGCACCTAGCCGGACAGCAGCGATAGAACTGAAGAAGGCCACCAAGAGACGACGCGTACAGCGCGCGGTTGCCAAGCAGGCATCCGGAGCCGGCAAAGTAGAGGCAGCTGAGCGCCACCCTGTTGAAGAAGCCGCACAACGAGATCGACGTCAACGGCAGGCGACGGAAGCTCGAGAAGAGTGGAAGGTCCGGAAACAGCGGGAGGCCATGGATCCCAAGACACCACCAGCACAGGGCGACGAGAAGGCAAGAGTCCGTCTGGCGCAGCGACGGCCGGGGCCGCAGTCGCAGTGGACGCGGAAGCAGAAAATGGACTGCCGACTGCATTGATGAGCGTGGCAGGTGGCCAGCACTACATCAGGCTTGATAGCGGAGCGAGATACACGGTAGCGGGAACGGACTGGATGCACCGGGGCGACAAACAACCTGGGCAGGCACCGGTGGACTACGTAGAAGGCATTAGGAGATTCCAGCTGGATGTACTAGGTGTCTGGACGTTCAAGATGAACAATGTGTTCGGGCAAGTGGTAGAGTTGAAGGCATGCATCGTGGAGGGCTGCACCAACGAGTTCGTGTTGGGTGTCGACTTCATCAAAGCGCGCGCCGCCACCATGGACTTCAGTAAGGACGAAATCTGGTATGCGGAGGGCAAGAAGCGAGTGGTGATCCCGTTCAAGACATTCAACAAGGGTGTGCAACCGAGGATTGCTGCCGTAAGAGCGGTGGGGCGTGCGCGACTGGCGAAGCGAGCAGTAACGCCGGTGCAAGTGGCAGTGGCAGCAGCGGCTGGTGAGAAGGGCATCTTCCTTCCATATGGAGCCTGCGGATCAGCGATGTTGGCGACAACATTAACAGAAATGCGAGGCGGTAAGTCATGAGTACCCGTCCTCAACGCAGGTGGCGGTATATTGAAGCTGCCCCCCTTCACCAAGAGTTCGTTTGTCCAGCCGATGGTCGACTTCCTGTCTCACAAGGTGTTAGCCGATGGAATTGCTGCTGATCCCAAGAAGCTCGGAGCAATCACTGAACTCCCATTCCCGTCGTCGAAGAAGGGCATGCACGCCTTCCTTGGTGCACTCAATTATTACAGCCGGTTCATTCAGAACCTGGTGTTATATGGAGCGGTGCTTTACCAGCTCAAAGACGACGACTTCGGTGACGGAGGCGACTTATGGACTGCCAGAGCATCATTCGCCGAGCTAACGAAGAAGGTGACAGAAGCGCCTATTCTAAGGCAATTAGACTCGTCGAAAGATGTCCATGTCATGGTCTTTGCCAATGACTGGGCGTTGAGTAGTACGCTGATGCAGATGCACGATGGGGAACTGCACCCAGTCAGATTCTGTGGCCGAGTGCTGAAAGAGAGCTAGGTCAACTACCACCCAGCCGAACGAGAGGTGCTAGCATTGCTCCAATTGCTGAAGCTATGCTATACGCTGGTGGCTGACAAGATCATCCATGTCTACACCCGGTTCTCCACGCTCGAATGGATGTTCACGTCGAAAACGCTGTACGGACGCCCTATGAGTTTCGCCGTTCTGCTTTCGCCTTACCACTTGAAGATTAAACAGGTGCGAGAGCGGGATATCGAATTTGCTCAACTCTTACAAGCCTCTATCACTCCACATATTGGACTCGACGAGTCGTTGACACACATTGCACCACCGTCTAAGAATCGGCGAGCGTCCGACTAGACCCAGAATTGTTGTATGCACATGTGCCACGCGACTTTGAAGGATACGTCCTGTCATTCGACGGGTCGGCTAAGACGGAAAAATACGGTGGCTATGGTTGCTGCTCATGGATTTTGTGGCGGTTGCCGACGTGGGACATTGTTATCGCTGCGAGTGCTCACCTTCTGTCGACCACGGTCAATATCGCTGAGTACACCGGACTGAATAACGGTGTAATCGCGGCCCTTGACCGGGGCATAACTGACCTTATCATAGTCGGCGATTCCAGGCTCGCAATCCAGCAATCGAACATAATCCTGATTCCAAACGATTTAGTTGTCCAAAGTGTAGGACGGGGTTCGACTTGCCTAAATTGGCACAACGTCACGCTCCAACACGATATATAACAAAACTAACCACCAAGAGTGTAACCGTGCAGTAGAAAAAAGGAAGTGGTTCTATTTCGAATTCACGGCTTCATCGTTTTGATCTCTATGTAAATGATCGGGTTGGGATTCTCGTTTGTGTGGTATGCAATTGCCGTATTGGTCACAGCGTGAAGCAAATCTGGTCGCATCTCGACCGTACACATAAAATACCAAAAACAATCTTCCAACCAATATGAAATTGCCATGGGGTCAACTCAATTTCTTTCGGAGCAAAAAATCCTTGCCTATCCAGTAAACGCTGATCAACCGGTTCAGCCGGTTAAGTGGCTATCCGTCTTTTACGATGGTTAAATGTGCATGAGCTGCAAATACGTGTGTTGCAGCAAAAACGCTATCTGGCGACATGTCCAGAAGCATAGCGTAGACGATATTAAAAAGGTAGCTCTGCAAACGTTCTTCAAAGGGCCAAAAATGAAATATTTTTGGATCGGACCTTCAGCGGGTTGTAACCACGGTAGTGACAATAACATCGAGCTTGTGAATATAGCTTCATTGGAGTGAGCAGTTTTACAGCATATATGAATGAAACTGGAGCGGTCCAAGCAGACGACAGTTTACTTCCTACGCTGTTGCAAAGGTTAAAATGGCACACAAAAATTGCTACCCTGTTAAGCATTTCCAAACTGCCGCCTGAAGTCTCCGTTGATCTCACAGTTGGAAAAAGTGTGCGCGCAGCGGTGTCAACAAACTTCAGATATGGTTCGGGTTTGATTCCAACAGCGCCATACTTGACTCGATGGAATATACTAGCAGGAAGTTTCGACGCGAAGGATTTTTCATAAAGGATTTAGAGAGGTAAACTATGCATCGGGCAACCACCAAAAGCATACGATGATACTCCTCTTCATGGTAAAGACATAACAGTGTATGGAACAAAACCAAACGCCGGTTTGGAGCCTTGAGATCAGCCCTGCTGTGAACACAGCAGTAACTAATTTGCGTAAGGCATGCTCTTTTGAAGAATTTGACCCGAACAATCCCGATGATATTGCACAGCTTCAACACGTTATGAAAACACTGTTCATTTTAGAGACACCAACACGTATTGCAAGACCAGATGATGATTCTAAGCTGTATACAGTTTATCGCTACGTAATTTTGGCAGCATGACGGGTGGAGAAATGGATCGGATAGAAGTGTTGGATGTGAATAACATTACGAGCATATGTACTTTTCTCCTTTACTGGGCACGCCTGTTCGTATTAGTTTCGCCCATGGAGCCCTCGAATGCGCCCCAGGGTTTTGAGACCGAAGATCTTCTAGCATACGTCCAAGACGGACACCCCACTCCCTCCAACGCTCTTCCTAAAATAAAGAAGCTAGGGAATTACTTATCTGGTCCATCGGGAGGTCAGAGGTCCATCGGTCATTGGAAAGGTTCGCGCAAAGAAACCTATGTGAGCAAAGGCATTGTTGTCACGAAGCTTAGATTACAAGATCTAGCCAAAGCTGTCGTAAAACAGCATAATATCCAGCTGCAGTCCAAACTACTTCGTGGTTTTGACACATCTGTGGCTCGTCACCAGATTAGTTCATTTGATTTCACTGACCTGATAAATTCTCGTGTGGCTGGCCAATGGTTCATGAATCGGCCTAAATCCAAGACTGCGATCGCACCTAATGATTTTATTTCACATTTAATGGCATCCAAGAAAGGTTCTTTGTGCACTAAAGGAAACTCGGCCGAGTGGGATGAGACACTATTGCGTGGCTGGATCATCGAGTGTGATGAATTTATGGATTTATTTCTTTTTACAGTGCACATAACATTCGGGCAGCCCTCCAGAGCTTCTGAGCTGGCATCATTGCGCCTACGCAATAGCAAACTAGCTTTTCGATCCGTTTTGGCAGTGCGAGATCGAATCACGTCATTATCGTACTATCACAAAAGCATGAATGTCACTGAAAAGTTCAAACAGATCGCTCGTTTGCACCACGAACATTACATGCTGATATCGTGTTGTACATTTACCTAGTAAGACCCGTGCAAGCATGCGTTTACAAGATAATCACGAAAACAGATAGTGGTGGAGCCTACATTATCTAGGAAATAGAGGCGGGACAAATTAGAACAAGCATTGCACACGGCTTTGCTTCATTTACTGGCACGCGGGTTGATATGTTCCTACAAAGATGTAGCTTATACCACCGCCTCCAGCCGAACCACAGCTCATGCCGCCGATTCCGGTCGCATTCTTGGTCGTGCCGCCGCCTCCGGCCGAACCACAGCTCATGCCGCCGCCGTCAGCCGAACCACAGCTCGTGCCGCCGATTCCGGTCGCATTCTTGGTCGTGCCGCTGCGTCCGGCCGAACCACAGCTCGTGCCGCCGCTTTCTCGTCGTGCTGCCGCCCTCCGCGACCGATTCTGTTGCGCCGTAGAGATCGTTAAAAGATTTTTACCCAATCAAATGTATAAATAATTTGCTTTTCATTCAATCAAAATTTGATGTATCCACTATTTCCATGTCGTGCATTCGCAGGATTTCATGTAAAAAGGCTCTGTAATTGTAGGTCAGCATCCACCGGATACCTACACTATATTTAACCAATCACAATACAGCAGCCTCCACTGGATTCCGTGCAACCTCCATTGGATTACATGTCAATAATGTTCTCTAAATGTAATTTGTGCCATTTAAGTGTCATTTAGCCTCCACAGCCTCCACCCGATTCCAGTGCAGTGCACGTATTATGTATACAGACCGCGAACGCTACTTGGTCAAAGCCGTAGTCTAGTTATTGTCGTAGTTCCGCCACTGGGCAGTGTTAGCCCCGCGTCCACGGCCATTGCCGCCTCGTCTTGGGCCCCGATTCTCATCATTCTGGTTGGTCCAGCACTTGTCCACCGTGTGCCCCATTTCCCGCGGTACGTGCACTGGCGAGACTCTCGGTCGGTGTTGAACGCCTTGGCCGCGCTCTCCGTCTTCACCATCGCCGTCTTCTCGCCTTGCCGCTTGATGTGCTCATTCGTGAGCACCTTCACGACGTCTTGCGACCGCAGTTCAGCGCTACTCATCTCCAAGTTGAGCACGACGTTCTCGTAGCTCTTGGGAAGGCTGCGCAACAGGCAGATCGCCACGTCCTCGTCCTCCATCTTGGCGCCGATGCTGCTGAGCTTGGCGCTGATGTTGATGACCTCATTGCAGTGATGCAAGACGTTCCCGCCTTCCGACATCTCCATGCTGAAGAGTTGGCGCTTCAGGTAGATGCGACCAG
>KV724858.1:1239-15615 GCA_000500205.2 Phytophthora lateralis | reverse complement strand
CAACCTTGCCTGATACCGCTCGTGACCATCACTGGTCTGGATAGCTTCTCATTAGCTATGAACCTTACCGAAGTGCTATCATGAATAGCTTTGACCACCTGTCAGAACTTAGTGGGAAATCCTTTCTGCTGCAAAACCTCCAGCAAAAAGTCCCTGTCAAGTGAGTCGTAGGCCTTGGGACAGTTGAGCAATAACACCGGTGCCTCTGACAACGCTCCTCTCCTTCGACAGATTTCCTTGGCCGCTTCATACATGTCCATGGCTTCGTGTATAGTACGACCAAGTACAAATCCGCATTGCGTCGCGTGCACGAGCTTAAATACGTGTTTCCGCACTCTCCAGGCCAGTATTCTCGTAAAACGCTTGTAGTCCGTGTTTAATAATGCAATCGGCCGATAGTTCAGTGGGTTGCTCTTGTTACCGCCCTGATTCTAAAGATATAAGCCTCCACGACCGAGAGAGACGTCCTTCCTTCAGTCATACATTTGTTGAAATTTGTGGTCAGGATGGGCACCATGATATCCATGTTGTCGCGATACAGCTCATTACCGAAATCATCCGGACCGCAAGTTTTTCCAGTCTACACAGCTTCATTGTCGCCTGCACTCCGCCTCCGTGCTATCCTCCTCTATGTCGCTTAGGTATGCCTTCGTCCATTTGACTGTTAACCGGTTCATGTAGTCCGAAATGGGTTCCTTCTGCTGCGCTGCCCCATTGAAAATGGGAGCCAGCTATCTGCTAGTATTTCAGCTTGGTGTTGTCGTCCCCTGTCCGGTCCTGCTGCAGTAGGCACTAGCGTTGGGATAGAGTTAACCCTGAACTTCGTGCAGATGCGGTGAAAGAAGTGCTTAGCAGATGCCTTTGAACTCCAGGCCGTCTTGGTCAACAGCACGCATTTCCTCATTGTTTGTCGAGCTTCCTGAGCCTGCCGTAGCTTCTCGAGAATACCAATTCTCTCACTATTCTCCCCCGGGTTCGCAAAACCACAGTGCTGCAGCTGCTTCTTGAGCCGCCTGACCTTTTCCCTGTAGCCCCTGGTCGACCTCAATCTCGCCGCTTTCTTGAGCATCATCATCTCCGCGCTCAGTTCGGTCTTAAAATCGTCCCACAATACGGTCGTGTCGGTGTTTTTCGTGGTCGCCAGTAGATCTCCGAAGCTTTGTAGACGCTGCTGCACTCGGCTCCGGGTGGCCGTCTGCACGTAAGCTGCGGGTGGGTATAACTTTGGTCGTCGCGTGACGCACAGCCCCGCTTGGCATCTCCAAAAAGACCGCCTATGGTCCGTCTTGCGCGAAGATTCTTCCGTGGTTATCCCTCGTACTTGTTTCAGCCCTCGCGCACTGACGTACCAGCGGTCCAGGCGTGAAGTGTCCAGAGCGCCATCCGCCGTCGTGGGCCTGTTCGTGTGGTGCACGTCGGCGTAGGCCCGTATACCCTGGCTGGTTCTTTGTTTAGGCATGTTGCTTGTTACTGCATCCATAAGGCCTATTTGTTCGATCAGCTTGTTCAGATCCCTTGCTCACATGTCCTATTTCCTGGTACCTCCAATCCTGTCCACATATTGATCCAGCACGCAGTTGAAATCCCCCGCAGATGACGTTTACGTCCTTTGTGAAGGAAACCCGCTGCATCTGCTTGTACAAATCGATCCTAATCGCCCCCATTGACGGCACGTATATGTTGACAAATAGGAAAAGCTTGCCATCCATAACTCCGGTCATCATGATGTGGTGCTCACACCACCGCTCCCGACCCCACGGTTCCGGCTTGCTCACCACCCCATACGGGTTGAAGAGGATGGCGACTCCTGCTCTCCTGTCCGCGCCCGAAGACCAGCTTGAATATTTGCTGGCCGCTCTTCCTTTGAACCCGTACATTGCTGCGTACTACCCTTCCGTCGCCTCGTGCTCGCTTGGGTTGAGGTGAGTTTCCTGCAGAAATGTGACATCACGCTGTCCTCTCTCGTAACTTACCTTTGTTCCTTGTAGTTTGACGCTGAGTTGCTTTATGTGTGAAGCAAGCCCTCTCACGTTAATTATCGTCAATCCGATAGTCCTATCTTCCTTGTGCTGTGCACCTCTCGTCTCTCGCTATTTGTGTTGTTGTTGCTTCTTTTGGTGTACGTTCCTCCCTAGTCGCCGGAAAGCTCTCCTGCTGCTCTCACTGTGTTCCAGGTCCGTGACTCCTTGGTAAAACTGAGTCAGTTTCGTTTGCTGCGCGTCCTGCCCTCCGACCGCAGCCTCTCTCTACTTGTTGCTGTTACCGTTCGCGTCAACGTGACTGTAAGTCAGTGCTCCATCCTCGTCTATTCGACCTTCTTCGTTGAGAGCTGCACTGCCCGTCTCCCTCGGATCCTTCGTTTCCGTGCCCAGGTCACAATCCCCACGCCTCGTGGGCTCGCCTCCCTGTTGTCGTCTGACTTGGTACGGGAGTCTCCTCCTTTCCTGAGTTCAGCTCTGAGACCCTGGTCAGTGCGCGTGTCATCGCCGCCTCTTCCGTGGCGGGCTTCAGATCCAGCATGTTAATGTCTTGCATGGGTCGTGGCTATCACTGGTCTTGGTCCTAGTCTGGAAATCGTTGGTGTTGGGTCTCCAACCCGTCATCCGCTTCCGGTACGTCCTCTCCTTGATCTTCTTGCTGGGTTTCGTGACCTCCATCCCCGCTGTTTTGCACTGACTCTGCGGGTCCCGCTTCTTCCGTGCGTGAAGCCTTGAGACCGTTGGCTGCCTTCCTGGTCGCTTTAAAAGCAGAGACCGCTGCTTTAGCCGTCTTTGCTGGATTGTATGGTTCCGCATCGAGCTTGGAACGACCGTGTTTCACCCAAATTTCATTGCGCCTGACCGAGAGCTCCGCCCACCTATCTGGTAGCGCTTGTGTCTCTCAGTGTCGTATGTCACCGCCTGAAAGTGGTTACCTGTGTCACCCTACTGACATACCATCACCAGTGGCTTCAACTAGGTCCTGGAATAGTTGTAGTCCCTGGTGAGTCGGCACCGGTCGAACAGTACCCGACTCCACTGCTTCGTCCGTCTGCAGCTGCAGATCCGTGTACGCGTACGCCTGCAGCCCCTCTCCACCGTCGTTTTGCACGTCCAACCCGAAGACTGGCTCTCTGGCGCGCATCGCCATTGCCTTCACATGAGGCGTTCTTGCCCAATAACGCATTGTCGCTGGTGCTTGTGTGGTGTTGGGTTTTGAGCCAAGTCACAAGGCTCGGCCGCCAGGCTATGGGTGTGGCACTTGATGGCGGAAAGTGACCAGCACATGCTGATTGGTGGATCTCATTCTCCGCGCTACAGTGACCACAGCAGCATAGTGACCGAGGTCTCGGCCGGGTATAATAAAATCCCGGTCGAGGTTAAAACCTCGTTTTGTACCCATTTGGGTGTTGTACCATCGGCCTTATAGAGCCGGCCATACGATCTCCTACAGAGATCTGTTAACACTTGATATTTGTATATAGGTATAGGACTAGCTAAATGATGACCTACAGAGGCTCTCAGAGCCGTAGATAAACAGAAATAAATCAGCAGTCTTCCCCCCAAGCCACCAAGGGTCAAGTCCGTCTTTGGTAAGTCTAATTAGCTTGTCTTAGAGTCTGGATACGCTCGGCTACGTGGGATGCCTGTCAGCGAGCTCAAGGTACATTGAACCGAGAGTTTGTTGCTGGTCAGTCCAAGAGATTAGAGTGACCGAGTGTTGGGAGCGACGAGAAGCGTCGTTCGCCACATATTATAGCGGAACCAAGTGTTCCAAGTATATTTCACTATCCGCCGAGGTTTTACCTCGGCAAACCCGTATTAGGCTTGACAGCCGGTACCCTTCCTTCTGAGGGACTGCGGTGGTTCGCGCGAAAGCGCAATATTGCATCCTAGCCCTCGCTCGTGGCTAGTGGTGCAGGTTATTGGGTTGACCTAACTCAACCTTGGTATACAGAGGATTCACAACCAACCCGGCGTAAAGGATCGTTCCTGGTCTTCAGGTATTGATCCAACGCTCGTTGACCTGACGAGGGAAGCGAGTGTTGTTGTTGGGACTCTACCATCCGGTAGCGAGATTTTCTGCG
Source organism: Phytophthora lateralis (assembly GCA_000500205.2). Classification (NCBI taxonomy): domain Eukaryota; phylum Oomycota; class Peronosporomycetes; order Peronosporales; family Peronosporaceae; genus Phytophthora; species Phytophthora lateralis. The sequence goes on along the minus strand of KV724858.1, from coordinate 11,549 downwards.
TAACCCTACACGACACTTGCACTGATTTTTTTCCCTTTGCGTGGCATAATGCGATGCCAGCTCGTAAACTTGCTCTGCTCACATTTGTTCTTCCGTGACTTGGATTCGGCTTGCTGCCAGTTCCACCGCCAATTCCTTGGGGTGCAGCGTCAACTCGTCGCCTAGGTTGGCGATTATCCCATTGATGACCTGTTTTTTGAGAGCATTCGCAACCGAAGCCGCATCGTTCTTGGGCGTGATCAGTTCCTCCTTTTGATTGTGCATTAATGCGTAGAAAGCTATCCATGCACAATGTCCGTTGGCTGCCACATCAGTCACTCGGGCCCCTAGTATTGCCATCCACGTGTCCACTAGAGCCCCTTCATGATCTGGTGGGTTGACCTTCACGATGAGATAGTCCTCGTCGTCCGACTCCTCTTCCGCCTTACCCTGGATGGGGCTGCTGCCATCTTGCTGCTTCTTCTCTAGTTCGTCTTTGGACCGTTCATTCATGCACTCATCCGTGTCTTCGGGTGCCCTTCTTTGCGGCACTTGGCTGTCGATAGCTGGCTGGCCTTGGCTGGCTCCACTGCACTGACGGGCCCCTGGGTAGTTTCACGTTGGTCCCTTCCGTCTCCTCCTCACCCCAAGTCTACCCACAAGCTCCGTTTGGGCGGAACGGAGTCCTTCTTGATATCAAGCGACGTGGAGGCCACTCTTGTTGGGCTTGGATTTCCATCTCTCAGTGGTCTAGCTTTTAGCAGCCGTCTGGACCCGATTTTTGGTAGGTGCCTGTGCCGCCCTGAGTAGCCGACCCCCGTCTTCCTCCTGCTGCACTTTAAAAATTCGTGTACTCCCTCGTTTTGGCTGACCGCCGCTCTTACCTCCTACCTCTTCCGCCTCCTTGTACTCTTGGATCACTGCGTCGCCTTCACCGTCCCTTGCTCCGCCTTCTGCGCTCTTCTCTTCAGGAGCAGCTTCGTGCATGACCTTATCAATTTTGGCTCCCTTGCCCTCCGTAGATGTTTCTGCGCGTTCAGTGTTGATTTACGCCCGCCCTCACCGTCGATCGATGGGCTGTGTTGCTGCCACTCCCTCGGTATCTCCGGGTTGACCTTTGGCTATATGGTTACTGGACGAGTCGACGCGTCCTCGCCCTGCGCTGTCGCTGTGGAATCGTTCCTCTTCTCCTCGCTTCCTTGGCCTCCTTGTAGTACTTGCATCAGCTGATCGAGTGTTTTGGGCTGTCCTCATGCCTTGTAGCTTCTACTTCATTTTCCTCTGTTGGAAGGTAGCTTCCCTCTCAGCTCTCTCCTGTGCTTCTGCCGTTTAGAGTCCAGCGAATCCTTGTCCGTCCGACAGTATTTCGTGGGGTGGTCCGGCGAGTAGCAGGTCTTGCATGGCCAATTCACGTGCGTACCGTGGTGATGCACCACTATTTTTGCATCATTCACCGCTAAAAAGCCGATCGCCCTTAGTTTGCTTGGACAAGCTCCTCCCTTGATCTTTACCATCCACTGAGTGTCATCCATTCCTTCGCTTCCGTTCCCCGTGTGCTATAGCGTTTGCACTTGCAATCCCATCGCCGTCGTTAAGACCCAGTACATGTCACAGAAGGTGACCGTCCCTTTGCGCACCGCGACAGTGAAGGTGTAGTAATCGATGTTTACCAGCACGTGCGTAGCCTCCGCGGCCTCCCGTTGTCCTTCGTAGTCAACCATTGTGAGCATTTTCCCCGCAAAGGGAAATGTCCAGTTGATCCATTGTGCCGCCGTTTGCTTACCCTTGAAAGTTGCTGTGAGCACCCGTGTCTCCATGTCTAGTGTGACTCTAGAGACCGCTGCCTTGAACTCAGCTATGTCCCGCTTTTGTACCCGCCCCTGCGTGAATCTGCGCCAGCAGCACTGCCTTGGGCAGGTTGTCGCCGAACCGATGCCCTGCTGCTAAGTCGGCATACATACTCGATTGCCAGAATACGTCCCTGACGCACGCTATTTCCTTCGCTGTCATTCTTTGCACCAGGAAATTGGGCGGGTCTCGTACCTCCAATTCATGATTGAGAATCATCAGAAGCGCTCGACCTTCCTCTGCTGTTTGTGGTCTCAGCTGCGTAAGATCCTGCATCGGCTGCACACAGAGCTCCTAGAGTTTCTGCAGCCCCGGCATTTGCCCTTTCACTAGAGCATGATCCTGTCCTTCGGCCACTGCCCCTATATACGAGCGCGACTGTTCCTTCGTTTCTTCTAGTCGTACCTGTCCCGCAGTGTCCACCTCGAAGATAAAAAACTGGAGCCTTGTTTCGATGTCCTCCTGTGGTAACTGGAAATCCAGCACCCAATCTGTCATTAGTTTCTGCAGCCTCTGCCGATGTTCCTCGTTGTCTCCGTTTCAGCAGCTTTTGAGTCCTTGGTAAGCCTCCTGTGTTTCCTCTGAAGCTTCGTCATGCCATTCGTCGTGCAGTTTGGCTTGGCCTTCAGGGCCAACTGATGTGACCCTCATGCGCTTGACATGTCCTTGGAAGCCCCGCTCTCTGGCCAACACATTGAGGTGCCTCATCGTATCAAATACGTAGTTCGGCGTTGTGTCCGTTCTCCGATACTGCCGCAGTTGAGAGAAGACGGCCGTACCATCTCCAGTGTCTGCTCCTGCTGCTCCAGCCGTCTTGTCCCGCTGTTCAGATTGTAGCATACCTCGCTGCCCTCTCTCCTGGCGTTTTCTCGGAGACATCTTTCTCTCACTTTGCTTGTTCTTCTTCTGGTCCTTGTTTTTGTCACGTGAGCAGCCCCTTTCCTTGCCCGCCGTGAGCCATTCGCCATAGTCTTGCGTCGTCTCCTCTCCATCCCTCCCCGCCGTCTGTACTGCTCGTGCGTCAGCGGGCGATCTCCCTGTCGCCGCTCCCGCGTTTGCTCCGCGCAGCCCGCTCATGGAGACTCGGGTGAAATACGAAAATCAAGACTTGCACAGCTATACTCAGATACAATGGAATGATGGTGGATACATGCCTAACCCTCAGTGATTTCAAGTTTGTATAGCTCCATACAATAAAGAGATCAAAATCCCTTAACGTGTCTACTACAGCTTCAGCTTTTTGTAGAAACGTGTATAATACAGCGTCTCGCGTTGGGGGGTTAACTTAGATTAAGTATACTTGTGTCCACAAGTATAGTTAAACCTAATTAATGGATCCACACGATAGCTTTGGTATGAATAAGAACTGTATTGATTGTTAACTGGGTTTCCTCCTAAAACTGATATCTATAATGAGAGGAGCTGCCATCGGATGACTGGCAGAGTCCCTATCTAATGACCGACTCTTATTGGTAGAAATATGCTTCTTTCTACCAGTAATATCTCTTTGAAAATGAATCTGGACCACTCTGTGGAGTGGTCAACCTGAATGTAGCCATTAGTGCGTATTGCACTAAGGTAGGAGGTGAACCGACTGTGTAGCCCCGCTACAGATTACGCCCAGCTAGAAGATTTCGGTGTCATGGGTTGTGCAGACCCACCGACTCGTCGAATCGACGAGGCTTGTCTTCGCTTGGTAGCGAGAAGTGCCCACCCCGGGCCGACCTTGATCTCTTGGCGCTACCAGACGACTATGCCTCTCGGGGAACGACGGCAGATGTAATCCAGCCCGCGCACGGATTTACCGGAGAAGTGTACGCTGTTCTTGGACTTAGAAGATACTGCTTTGATTGTTATCCTATATATTTCGGAGAGTCCCTTTGGGCTCTCCCTTCTGGTCTGCAATCGGTCCTATACAAATACCTAATGAAATGAAGTCGTAACAGATCTGTCTGCGACTCTTCGCTCGGCTCCGCCCCTTGGCGTGGAGTTGGTACAGATCCCTCACCGACTGTTCGTCTTTCGTCGAGTCCGGCTTCCGCTGGGTCCGACTTTCGCTGAGTCCGTCCATCGCCGAGTCCACTTATCTCCGAGTCCAGCTAAGTCCAGTTTCCGCTTAAATGCGCGTCCCCGTTGAGTGCGATGTACCCACTTGGCCTAGCCTAGGCGGTTCTAATGTAGGGTAACCCAAAATATGGATTCCCTACACCACATCAGACTTAGAAGTATGAGCATTGAATCAATATATCCCCCTTAGATATTAAGTGAAATCGAAGAAATACCGTCCGACAGTACCTGTCGCTTATCGTAGAAATATGAAAGGGCACTCTTTGTTTGAGTAAACGTGATGATAGACTTGGTTTGTTTCGATAGTCTGAAACCTTTGTTAGGACCCTGAAGTGTGATGCTGTCTCGTACAACAGTCTCAAATTCGTCTGGGTTAAGGACATGTTCACGATCCTGCTGCACACCCTTTGCTGAAACTTTGACCTTGTAAGATTCGTCAGGTCGATAGCAAATATGGTTCTTACTCGATAGTGAGACCATACTATCACCTGATCATCCATCCCTTGAATAGACCTGGGGTACGACGATCAAACTTAGCCACCTCAGTGTTGTAGTCACGAGGGAAACAATCGTATTTATGCTCCTTGGAGTGAGCACGTAGCTCAGGCTTGATACAGTCTTGAAACGGATTCTCCCGTGGGGAAGTGATATGAGCTGAATCAGTGTCCATCTCCTGATACTGGAAGTCAGAGCGGTCGAAGTAGAAATTTTTGCAGTCGTAGTAGAACTGAAGCATGCGTAGCTTTGCAAGCTGATAGATAGCAATCAACAAATGGATTAGGTTCTTGTTATTGAGTCGGCGTTTATTCATGGTGATATCATACGCGTCATTAAGCTCTTCCAACCCATGAAATGTAAAGTGTTCGATCTTGCTCTTACTAGCTTTGTCGCTCGAGTCATACTTGACCTATTTGTCCTTGCTCATGTCCATTCCAGAGCAACAAAAAGCACTGCTGCCTACAAGTTTCAACATCTCAGCAATCACAGCCTTAGACTTATCAACATCACCCTCTCGTCGAGCATTTGATACAGCCTCCATAAATGGAGCAAAAGCCTTGTGAGAGCTGACCTTGATAAAGCAGTAAGTCTTGCCGATCTCCGTACCGCGAGGAAGGTACCACTTAAGCAAAGGGGTATAGATGAGAATCTTTTCACCAAAGTAGCTACCAATCAACTTGCGCGCAGGCTTAGAACGATTGGATGCGGAGGACTGGTTGTAATCGAACATGCACTTACCAATCACACTCTCGTCGGTACAATCGATTAGAATATTCTTAAAAATGGGGGTCATCTCACTGAAGTAGTCTTTTAGGTGTTCTGGCGTGCGAATAGCACACTCAAGAAAACCAAATACCTTGTCTGCCGTGATGTCGTCGATGATACCATCATAGACTTCAACTGTAGTCAATCGACCGCATGACATCTGATTACCAAGCGCCCACAGGTATAGGGCGTTAGCATCGTATCCGATAATTTTCTTATAGACCTTACCACCGCGAATCTTCATCTCATTACGCTTACTGTAGCGATTGAAGATTATAGATGGACCTCCAGCGATGTTGGTCTTCATCTTAGCATAGATATCCATCTCCTCCCGATCAATAGAGTATACCAGCCTGTCCGAGTTGATCTCAAGCAACTTCTTATACCGAAATCCCTTGAGCGACATGTCCTTACGAGCGGTGTTGCACTTCACACAACTGATCAAGGTGTTGCCGTCGATGTGGCCAAGATTATTGTTGATAGGATCTGCTGAAGCGGTATCAGCGGCCAGCTGGCGGTAGTATAGACCACACAGATACTTTTGCTTTTGCAGCAATGTATTCAAGTGTCATACAAAATTTTCGCTTTGCCTTAGCATCCTTGATCTTGTAGCCACCCATGCGCTTTGCTGGAAATTGGAATGCGTTAGCAGGTTTCTTATCCGGATATTTGAGGTTTTTTAAGCAGGTCTGATACATGACCTTTTCTGAAAGGCCTGGTAGCGACACTCCATCCGCAAACATATCCAGATCGAAACGTTTGAATTGCTCACGCTGAGCTTTGATAGCCTTGATAAATGGAACTAGATCGAGATTATTGTACCAGAGCAGTAGGTCCTTGATTGATTTCATATCGTAGTACTCCCACACGAACTTCACTCGTTCGTAGTCATCACCGGTGATGCTTGTTCCACGGAGCTTGCTGTCAAAAGCAGACTTAGGCGGGATAGTAGTCTGGTTTAGCACATTGAACGCGGAGATGTACTCGTACGGGAAAAGACCCTTGCCAAGGCCACGGGACTAATCTAATTTGTCATCGCATTTGCAGCCACTGAGATATGTTGTGAGATATTTAGCGTAGCTGGTACCAGCTGGTACATAGTTGCTAATCTCGAGTATTTTTATGTCCGACGTAGCAATGCACATGTAGTTGGGATTCTTGATGACAGATTTGATGTTGTCGGTACCGATGACGGCAAACAAGTCGCTCTTAATCAAGTTGATATCGTATCGAACAGAATTGAAGCCGAATGCTGGTACCTGATCAAGCTGCTGTTTATTTTTTCCGTAATCTTTGCTTACCAAAGCGAAAGCTGCTGTGAAAGTCAAAGAAGCTGCCATATTTCCCTTCTACCATCCAACTTGCCACATCAGACATCTTGTAGGTCTGGCCGAGATTGACTCCTGGAATCTCCATATCTTTCAGGCCGTGGGCATTGACGATTTTCTGTAGAAGCGACTTATACTTATTGACATTGTACTGCTGGATATTCACCGACACATCACCGATGTATTTGAACATATCCGCAAGCAACGCCTTTGGATCGTCATTTACAAAGGAACGCACTTCCTCGGTTAAGCTATCAGCTACTGATACAGACACTTGAACGTGTTCATTCGTAAAGACAGTATTCTCCCCGTGTTGAGTCGCGGTAGGTTAATGAATGGCTTCAAAGTCATAAACGATAAAGTGGTCGATGTACTGGTCCGCATCCTTTATGGAGTACTTCGTAAGCAGTGATCGTATCGTATTCTGAGCTGGTTTGTAAATAGCTGACTCAGCTGGGAAGCTCTCAATATTCACAAGCTCGAATTGATTCTTCTTGTGTTTTTTAAGTCTTTCAGCGCTGACGAAAACCATTTCACACTTAGGACATTGATATTTAGACTGAAGCATAGCAATGTTCTTGATGTAAAGAGCGTGATTCTCGTGTGATAGAATATCGATAGCGTCATGTTCCTTGTCCGAGCTACGAATGCATTCTACCTCCCCAGAAGCTACATCCGTATTATAGACGTTAATACTAAGTTGGTAGCAATCCTCAATCTCATCGAGCTGTAGTAGGTCAATAGGCTTGATGCATCTAAACAGACTCAAAGCATAATTAAAATCCTTAAATGATCAGTAGCGCTTGAATGCCTCCTTCACCTGAGCCTGAATTCTGCGAGGATCCTTCTTAGTGCTCTGGGATGTATGCCAGACGATGCAGTGAAACACACACTCGTTGTTCGTCTTGGGGAAGTTGATTACAGGCTTGTTTTCGCGAATAATCTTAGGGATGACGGCTTCACTATCGCCTAGCGCATGGTCGCGATGGTAGATGAAAATCGTGAATGCAGTGATCGCCTTGAGCTTATACCCGGAGCTGGGGTAGTTCAGTTTGTCAACCAACTCCATAGAACGGATTTCCGAAATCACCTTCTTTTGAATATCAGCCTTGCTATTGATAGCGACAGGCTTATTGAATACATAAGGATTAGCGAGATTCGGGTAGAAGTAGCGAGTGCCATTAGGATTGGTCTTGCTTACAAGTTCGTTCCCGAGAGCAACATTTATTTTAATCGCACTCGCCTATGTCGAAAGAACGTTCTCGATCTTGTCGTAAAAAGCAGAAGGCTCAACACCCTCGGGCAGGTTTGATTCCATGAGAATACCATTGTAAAAACGGTACTTAGGATCAGCCTTGTAGTCAGGCGACAAGTGTTTCTCAAGGGTTTCAATCGAAACATTGTACTGCTTAGCTACCTCTGGTTGATTGGGCGCGAAACGTTGCTAACATAAACCATCTTACCGGTTGTACCACGTACCTTAACACGGTAGCTGCTACCCCATTTGATAGCTTGGATATTTTATCTCTTTAATCCTTCGAGCTCGTATGCAAACATGTTGCCTATATATCCTTCGCTATATTTTTCTTCGCAGGGATAACTTTATAATTATTGGACCTTGTACAGTAATGTGCGTGAGTAGTGAACGGGTCCACAGCTAATAACCTCCTACAATATTTAGGTCAGGAGGTACAACGTCACAATATGGAAATGAGCAAAGGTATTGAGCTAAAAATCTCACGCTCGAGTAAATCAATTTTGAAAATCGGCATCATCGCCACTGTCGTACACGGACATCGCGAACTGGTCTGTGTCGACAACGCCTCGTCGCATCACGAGATGGGCCTCTCTTTCTGACGAACGTCCGCGTGGAAAAGTCGCCACCGAACACAACTGCGAGGGTCCAACTAATGGACCAAGGTATTATTCATTGCATCAAAAGGTATATACTATCTGAAAAAATTATGCTTGCTTTAGAGAGACTAGGAGAAGGATTAGATAATCCCTACAAAGTAAACCTTCTTACCGCACTGATGTGGGCGAGAATGCATGGTCGAAGGTCAGCGCTTATATACAATACAGCATTGCTGTCTCCACTCAGGGCTGATTAACAAAGCAAGTATAAAAATTTTGCTTGTTAATTTCAATCAATACATACTCTTCTGCGTCCAACTCAGCTTCTCTTTATACATCTGGAGTCCTTGAATATTTCATGCGTTCACAATTCACACACATTACTGTATCAGAATCAACTTTATATCATCACCCTATAGAAAAAGAGATTAATTTAAATAATTCAAATATTTGGCGCATGGTTTGTTGGAGGTTTTAGGCCAGTTATTTGAAGCGTGTTGTCGGCGTCAGTCATTGGATATATTGAGCTTGACTTTTTATCTGAGATTTTTTTTAATCAATTTGTTAAGTTCCGTTTCGTTGTTAGATTCGCTTTCTGTATCATTAAGGCCGGTTCTGGGCTTACGCTTGCGAGCTCGAATATGCTCTATTCTTGTCGTCGTAGCTCTTTTGATACGACAGGCGAGCGTCGCGTGTGCGCTGATAGTAGCGCTTCTGTGCTGCTTTAAAGCGCTCTTTGTTAGCGAGGTATTGTTCAGGTGAGTATGCCATCTTACTATATTACTAACTTTATATTTATCAGGATAGAAAAAAAAGATTAATGCTGCTTGCCAATGCAAGAATTAGTTGAAATTACACAACGTGGGAATAGATCGAGTGACCTGCATGTCAAAGTCGGGGCCCAAGCATCTGGCGATGTGATAGTATCGTTCGATGCTCTCACCAATCCCACCTCCACTAGCTCCGCAAGTAAACGGCAGCATCTGGTTCAGCTCCCGTCGCTTCACGGGTTCTGCCAAGCACGGAAGCATAATTGCGGTATCCGCCGTTGATGACTGCGCAAGTAGCGTTCTAATCACCTCAAATGCTTCACCTGGTGTGGTTAAGCTCGTAATCGCTATGATGGCACGGTTGTCGCTCTGGTTGGAGACCCATAAAAATTCCCAATGGTTTGTCAAGTTCGTGAGCAGTGCAATCAGTGGTTCGTCGACGATGAAATCCAATGCAATCAATTCCGATAAAGCCTGGAATTCGGACGCTGATTTCACCTCCCTTTTCACTTCAATCAACATTCTCACTCCAGGCAAATGATGCAAGTAATGCGGAAACTTCTGGGCTATAGGACTCAGCACGATCATATTCGTACGACCAACAAGATCAATATCGCGACCAGGGACTTCAACGGAGAGGATATTTGCGCCTTTTTCCACACCAAGCACGCAAAGTTTGTTGTTCCTCAAAACATCGCCAATGTTGGCTTCCACGTACTCACGATAACGTCCACTTTGCTGCTCCTCGGTACGGCCCCCTATCCACTCAAACTCTTCAGCTGGAGTCAGACTTCGACCGGTGAATAGAACTGCGTCTACAGGCGTAACCCGAATTTTCAACTCTTTCATAAGGTCGTTTCCCTTGGTTGGACTCATTTCCGAGTGGACATATCGCGTACGCTTGGACAGCACAGAGTGTTCATACAGTTTGTCAACCTTATCGACTAAACGATCTTTCCTGGAAGTCTCGGGAAAAGATCTTTTATCCCCTCAAGTGTACCTAATTACCTAAAAGTTGCATAACGTAAATTACCGTTGTTTATTATACATGGACCGTTATTTACCTAAAATACGTTAGATTGGTGTTCATAACACCATATTGGGAATAGTACCCAAAGCCTTAATTCGTCAGTCCTCGGTCATTATTTGTGACCCCATTCAGCCTTCAGAAATAGCATTCTCGTCTTCGTGACCTTGTCTG
>KV724854.1:5777-36897 GCA_000500205.2 Phytophthora lateralis | reverse complement strand
GGTCGATCTTGCGTGTCTTGAGCAGCGTGCGCACGTCGCCGCCATCCATGTACTCGGACACGCCACCCAGGTCCTTCTTGTCGATCCACGTGCAGCCGATGAAGCGCGTGCGACACCGGCTACACGATCTCGCCGTCGATCATGCGCTTGACGGCTAGTGGTAGTGGCCGAGCCTCACGACGCCGAACGCTCCGCTCGAGACCTTGCGCGTCAGCAGCACCTCGCTCTCGTCCAGACGAAACTTGACGAATTCTGGGAAGCAGTGGTCCGAGTCGGCGCGACTGAGGTCTCGAGATTGCTGCGGCCGTTGCGCGGCGGGGCTGCTGGTGCGCCGAGAAGCCGCCGTTGTCCACGTTGCGCGCCGTGAGGTTTGAGTAGTTGGGCTCGCTGTAGTGGTGGCCTCGACTGGGATAAATAGCCAATCAAAACAGTTCGAGATTGGACCAATCACACTGTGTCGGCCACTGGCAGCCGCTGTCGGCACCGTGACGCTATGGAGCAAGTGCAGCAATTGCACGAGTATCTGCTGCGTCAACGAACTCGAGTTCGCAACCACAGACAAACCCTACACGCGATGAAGATGAGCTGGAAACTCGTGCCTCGTGCCGACCCGAAAGTCATGTCCCGGGAAGAGTACGAGGAAATGTACTCGGCATTGTTGTACGAGATGACAATTTGCTGGGATGAAGAGACGAACGATGTCACGCTGGCCAAGATGTGGCATCGCGACGCGTCTGCTTTCCGAACCCTCGACTTGAACCGCTTCAGCTGCTCCATTTTCTACTTTGCCGAAATGGTGAGCTGCACTTGTTGTTTACGGCTGGGGAATACGATGGTCTCAGACTTTTTGTGCCTTGGTTCGCAGTGGGTGCAGGAGATCACGCAAGACGCCTACGATCGGATATTCAGCATCATTCGCACGATTCTTGCAGGCCAGGAGTTCTCACCGATGTCGTCGTCCACGGATTCGCCTGATCCAACGTTTAAGCCAACCCTCGAGAGCTTCGACGACGCCTTTGACCGTGAAAGAGAAATGGAGAAAATGAACCTGAACATCGGCAAATCGATCGCCTTCGACGCCAAAAAGTACTTTCAGCTCTACGGCTCGCCCACTGCTACGATCCAAGTATCGAGCATCAATCTGTTTCAGCTGCAGGAGCGCTCAACGCGAACATCCTCTTTGCGCAGCGATCTCGACAGTCACCGATATTGCCACTACAATGGAGCAGGGAAGACAGCGAAGTCAGGCTGCTCAAACCCAATGCTCCTTCGCCCGACAACGTCTCGACAGCCTCGTGTCAATGCTTACAGCTCCCACGACAGTTCCCCAACAGCACAACCTGACTCACCACCACCTCCAAGTGTATCCCGAACAGCAAACACGTTGTTGCTAGCGGGAACGATAGCTCTCAAGCCGCCTTCAACAGCCCTGTAACACTTCAGTTGTATTGTTTATGGGCATAGTCCCAGATGTCCTCCTGTGTTTGCGCAATTGACAAATGTCCATTTGTGTTTGCGCAATATGTCCTTCTGTGTTTGCGCAAATGGTACTTCAACTTGACGAAGAGTGGGCTGCCGTTGGAACTCGACACCACGTCAACGCCATTATCCAATTGGCTTCCTGTTTGCAACGCGCCTCATCAGTCGGCCATGACGGAGCAACATCCCTACGTCGCTGGGCCTGAAGACGCGAGCAGGTCCTTCCGAGAACAAGAGCACCCGATCCGCAGTGCCTCGCTGCTCTCAATGGTGAGCATGAGTTGGCTGCAGTCGCTGATCTCTCTCGGAGCCAAGCGCGCGCTGGAGCGGGAGGACGCGTGGGCCATGTGCCCCGAAGACTCGTGCGAAGTGCTCCGAGTGAAGTTCGAGGAGGAGCTTCGTGCAGTCAACAATGACGCGGAGGCTCCGCCGCTGGGAGTCCCGCGAGTGGCCGTGGCGCTCGTCAAGACCTTTCGCAGTCAGATCGCCGTCGTGTTCGCGAGTGATTTGCTCTTCATCGCTGGATCGGCGCTCATGTCGTTCCTGGTGGGGACCATCTTGGACTACCTGAACGACCGTGGTAACATCTTCTCCATCAGCAATGGTTACGTGTTGGTGGTGATGTTATCCGTTGTGGCTTTCGTGTCCATGATGAGCTTCAACTTTGCCTGGTTCATCTCGTCTCGCGTCGGTGTCAATATGCGCTCGCTGTTGCTCGACGCGGTGTATCGCAAATCGCTGCGTCTTTCGAGTGAGGCGCGTCAACAGTATTCCTCGGGCGAGATCATGACTCTCGTGAGTGTCGACATCGACCGCGTCTTCAACGGTATGATGAACGGACCGTGGGTGGTCCTCGCACCGGTTAGTTTTGCAGTCACGATTGTACTGATCGGGGTGCTCTTTGACCCCATCGCTGCTCTGGCCGGGTTGGTGCTCTTGATTGTGGTTCTCACCATTTCCTTCAACTTGGCTAAGCGAATTGGCACGGCTCGTCGCGAGCTCCTCCCTGTGACTGAAGAGCGGCTTCGCGTGACCTCCGAGGCGCTTCAAGGCATTCGAGTTACGAAGTTTTACGCTTGGAACGAGTCCATTGCGACGCGTGTAGAGCGAATTCGTCGGGAGGAAGTGAACCGCTATCGACGATTCCACTTCTTGCAAATCCTCAACTCGGCGCTGCTTTTCCTCACGCCCACTTTCCTGGCTGGGGTGACAGTGGGCGTGTACGTTGCATATCGAGGCACTTTCTCGGTAATTCAGGCATTCACGCTCATTGCAGTGATCAATGTGAGTCGCCAGGGTGTCAATGCGTTCCCGTTGGGCATTGCTGATCTGTCCCAGTCCGCGGTAGCATGCCACCGGATCGACGAGTTCTTGGACAGCAACGAGCTCGAGATGAGAGCATTTACCACCTTGGGTTGCTCTTCCAAAAGCGATACGGGCGCGGAATCACTCGCGAAAGGCAGCATCCTGATTGAGAACGCTCAGTTTTGCTGGCCTTTGCCGACGGCCAGCACAGGTTCTGGCGATCGGAAGGTGAAAAGCTTCAGTCTGGAGGGCGTCAACCTTCAGATTGATGCTGGAGCGCTTGTTATGGTCGTCGGCACAGTCGGATCCGGTAAATCGAGTCTGCTTCAGGCATTACTCGGTGAGATGCGCGTGGCTGCTGGTCATGTTGAAATTCACGGAGAAATATCGTACGTGAGTCAGGAAGCGTGGATCCGGAACGCGACTTTGCGTGACAATATTATCTTTGAGGGCAAATTTGACAGTGAGCGCTATGAGAAGGTGATCACATCTTCTCAATTGGCGTTAGACTTGGCTGCGCTACCTAGCGGTGATCGCACGGAGATTGGAGAGCGTGGCATCAACTTAAGCGGGGGACAAAAGGCTCGCGTGAGTGTCGCTCGAGCGCTTTATCGCCAGTCTTCGGACATCCTGTTGCTAGATGATCCGCTGAGTGCAGTGGATCCGCACGTAGCTCACGCCATTTTCGAGCACTGCATCCAGGGACTTGCCAAACACAAAACTCGGGTGCTTGTGGTGAACAGCCACTACGACCTACTCGAACATGCCGACAAAGTTGTGGTTGTGCAGAACGGACGTGTTGCCGGCGAAGGTAGCTACGAAAATGTAGTCGCCCGGTTTCCCGAGTTGCTATCTCACGGAAAGCCTACTGAACAGGTGAACATCGCTGCGATGAGTGAGAGCAAGCAGCAAACAACAAGAGCAAGTGAAGGTACCGAGATTGGCGCGAGTGATGGCGAAGGCGCACAATCTAAAGACCAATTGGTGGAGAAAGAAGACCGCGTGAAAGGCAAAGTGACGGGCTACATTTACAAGACGTACCTTGACGAGACAGGTATCAGCGCTTTTGTAGTCGCGCTCATCGTCGTCTCGGGGTATTCAATTAGCCAGACGCTGCTTGTTCTCGTGAATTGGTGGCAAGCATACTGGGCCGATAGCATCCCACAGCAAGGTCTTGATTCGTCCTATTCGGCCACGTGGTTTGGACTTTGGTATTTCGGCTTCATCGCCTTCGGAGCCATTGCTACCGTCTGCCGCAGTGTTATTGTGATGTTGCTGCTGCTGCGCAGCTCGAAAAACCTCCACGATGAACTGTTTCGACGGGTGCTTGCGGCTCCAATCAACACGTACTTTGACGTGACGCCCGTGGGGCGAATTCTCAATCGCTTCTCGAACGACTTAGACCAGATGGACTCTTTACTCCCTCAGCAATGGCAGAATTTCGTGCAGAATGTCTCGTTGAGTGTGGGTGGCTTCATCGTGTGCGCCTTGGCGTCTTACTGGATTGGGCTGTCGTACGTTCCCGTGGTTGTGGCGTTGGTCGTGACGGGCTTTTACTTCAAAAAGACGTCTCGGGAAGTAAAGCGGCTTGAAGGAATTTCACGATCGCCCGTGTACAATCTGCTGGGCGAGACGCTAAACGGTGTACAGACAATCCGAGCTTTCAAGATGGAGACAACCTTCAAGGAGCTAAACGCTTCCGCGGTAGACGAGAACGCGTCGTTCTTCTTCATTTATTGGGCGGCTGGGCGCTGGCTGGCGGTGCGTCTCGACACTCTCTCCGTCGTGGTCATTTTTGTGGTATCGCTCTATCTAGTGGCGACAAAAGGCCAGCTAGGTACCTTGCTTTCCGGGATCTCGCTCGTCTACGCTCTCATGTTGACTTCGATGGTTCAGTCATCTGTGCGTGACGTTGACCGCACCGACAACGCGATGACCAGCGTCGAGCGCATCTTGCACTTCCGTGAGATTCCGCAAGAACAAGACTCGTCCGACAGTCTTGCCATTGACAGTTCGCTGTGGCCGTCGCGGGGTGCCATCACGTTTGACAATTTGCAGCTAAAGTACCGACCGGAACTCCCCCTTGTGCTTCGTGGTGTCAACATGGACATCGCTGGCGGTGAAAAGGTCGGTATTTGCGGACGCACTGGCGCCGGCAAGAGCTCTCTCATGATCGCACTCTTCCGTATCTGCGGATTTGACGCCGGAGCCATTCGAATTGACGGCGTCGATGTCCGACAAATCAAACTGCACGACTTGCGACGCAGTCTGGCGATTATTCCTCAAGACCCTGTTCTCTTCAGCGGGCCACTGCGTGATAACCTCGACCCGTTTGGTGACTATTCGGATGCCGACGTCTGGGCCGTCTTGAGGCAAGTGCATCTCGCAGACACCGTGACGTCCTGGGGCGCAGGCTTGCACTTTACTCTGTCCGAGAAGGGCGACAATCTATCGGTCGGGCAGCGACAATTACTCTGCATCGGCCGCGCGTTGCTTAAGGACAGCAGGATCGTTGTGCTGGACGAGGCCACGGCGAATGTCGACTCGGACACGGACAGCCTCATCCAGGGCACCATCCGGGAGACGTTCGCGGACAAGACGGTGCTCATCATCGCGCATCGGATCAACACCATCATGCACTGCAACAAGATCGCGGTCATGGATGACGGGCGGGTCGCGGAGTTCGGGTCGCCCTCCGAGCTGCTGGCTCGACCCAAATCCATCTTTGCATCTCTAGCCAAGCCCTCTTTCCTGACCTAGTCATGCGCATGAATCAAAACTTTGATGGAAGTATTATACATGCGCGTGAATCCTAACCGAGACCTGCATTTCCATAAAAGCTCTTTGCATTTCCAAGATTCGCCATCTATCAATACAGAGATCAAAACCACTTCAACATGGAAGTTTATTTGTCTCCTCATTGAGCAACCGCAGCGTGCGATACGCGACCAGATCCTCTTGTCGAGACGATGGAGATATATTTGCCCTTCGAACTCCATCGCATGCGCTTTCAGTCTCCATTTGCGACGCCAGGGCGGCAAGATGGACCCAAGCCAAAATAACTAGCTCGATGCCTCATGCGATGGAGTTTCCCCAAATTGGTTTCCTGGATCGCTGGCTAATTTCGCCTCTGTTTCGCTGGTCCTGACCCGTAACCACCGGCCCAACTCGGGACGTGTGAGCATTTCCGAAAAGGTGCCCGGCCCCCGGGAGAAACGAAAGCGAGTTCACTTCGCGAGTACGAAGACTCATCAACTCCCGAGAGCGCCACGGCAGGTACCAAGTCTCGAAACTCCACCAAAGCGCCTTTCAACATCAGGCCACACCCTACCTACTAGTAGGTTGTCTGGTGGGGTGCCATGATTCATTCCGAGCAGCCCAAGGGGGGCGGCCAGTTCAAGCTCGCCACGAGCGACTTGATCGGCCTCATTGAGACGCAGCACGAGCACCAAGCCGATCAATTGGCCAAGTTAGGAGGAATCACAGGCGTCGCCGCAGCATTAGGCGTCGAACTCGCCCAAGGACTCAACAACAACGACAGTGCAGACCTCAAGCGGCGTGAAGGCACGTTCGGGTCCAACTTCATCCCGCCGCCCAAGGCCAAGTCTCTACTCGAGCTCATGTGGGAAGCATTCCAGGACGTGACGATCATCGTGCTGACGATTTCGGGCATCCTCTCCATCGTCCTTGCGATCACAGTAGGTGATCACCCCGACACGGGCTGGGTCGAAGGTGCTTGTATTATTTTCGCGGTGCTGGTCGTGACAATGGTGACGGCCATCAATGACTACCAGAAGGAAGCGCAGTTCCGAGCGCTGAACGCCGTCAAAGAAGACGAGAAGATCAAGGTCGTCCGCAACGGTGTTCCGGCCGAAGTGGGCAAATTCGGCCTCATGGTGGGCGACATCGTCCGCGTAGACTTAGGAGACATCATCCCAGCAGACGGCATCGTGTTCGACCAGAAGGAGCTCAAATTGGACGAGTCGGCCATGACCGGCGAGTCCGACTTGATGGTGAAAAACACCGACAACCCCTTCCTCCTCTCAGGGACAAAGGTCATGGAGGGTCTCGGTAGGATGCTGGTGGTGTGCGTGGGGGAGAGCTCGCAAGCCGGAATCATCAAGAAACTCATCCTGGGCAAGGACAAGGACAAGGAGAAGAAAGAGGCTGAGAAAAAGGCGACGCCATCTCCTGCTGCGACGACACCCGCACCTGCTAGCGCCAACGGCACTGTCGAACAAAAGGAAGAGTACGGCGAACAGGAACAATCTCCACTGGAGGCCAAGCTCAACCGACTGACGATCCTTATCGGTAAGCTTGGCACTACCGTTGCGCTGCTCGTGTTCATTATCATGAGCATCCGTTTCTCGGTGGAGAACTTCACTGGAGATGACCCGAAAGCGTGGAAGGCCAAGTACGTCAGCAACTACCTGCAGTTCTTCATTGTGGCCATCACCGTCCTCGTGGTGGCCATCCCCGAAGGCCTGCCGCTCGCAGTCACGATTTCGCTCGCCTACTCGGTCAAGAAGATGCTGATGGACAACAATCTCGTGCGCCACTTGGACGCATGCGAGACCATGGGCAGCGCCACTACCATTTGCTCCGACAAGACGGGTACGTTAACGACCAACCGGATGACTGTCATGCAAGTCTGGATCGGAGGACAGGAGTTCTCGTCGGCCTCACAAGCGACAGATGAGATGTCCGAGTCAACACGAGACGTCTTCTGTAACGGGGTGTGCGTCAACTCGACCGCTGAAATTCTACCGTCGAAAGTCCCCGGTGGACAGCCAGAGCACACCGGCAACAAGACCGAGTGTGCGCTGTTGCAGTTCGTCCGCGACTGCGGTGTGGACTACCCTGGGGTGCGAGCAAACACTGAAGTCGGTCACATGCTCACTTTCAGCAGCAAAAAGAAGCGCATGTCTGTGGTAGTCAAGCGTTCCGCGAGCACGTGCCGGATCTACACCAAGGGGGCCACGGAAGTGGTGCTGGGACTCTGCAGCAAGATGAAGCGCCTTGACGGTTCTGTCGCCTCGCTGGACGGAAACCAAAAGGAGATTATTGGCACGTCGATCATTGAAAAGTTCGCGTCCCAAGGATATCGCACGCTGTGTCTTTCCTACCGCGACGTTGAGACTTCAGCGGAGGACATCAGTCAATGGTCCGACGACGACGTTGAAAAGGATTTGACCTGCATTGGCATTGTGGGCATCGAAGACCCCGTGCGTAAGGAGGTACCGGACGCGATCAAGCTCTGCCACCGAGCTGGCATCGTCGTGCGCATGGTGACTGGCGACAATATCACCACTGCTCGCTCCATTGCGGGCAAGTGCGGCATCATCGCGCCAGGCGATGGATCGTTGGTCATTGAAGGCCAGGAGTTCCGTCGACGCGTGCTGGACGGCAACGGAAACATCATCCAGGCGGAGTTCGACAAGATTTGGCCTCTGCTGCGCGTCATGGCTCGATCGTCCCCCAAGGACAAGTACACACTCGTGACGGGCCTCATGCAGTCCAATCTGATGCCGTACGGTCCGCAGATCATCGCCGTCACAGGTGACGGCACGAACGACGCTCCTGCTCTCAAGAAAGCCAACGTGGGCTTTGCCATGGGCATTAGCGGCACGGCGGTGGCCAAAGACGCCTCGGACATTATCCTGATGGACGACAACTTCACGTCCATCGTGAGCGCCATCAAGTGGGGCCGCAACGTGTACGACTCCATCGCCAAGTTCCTCATGTTCCAGCTCACGGTGAACGTCGTGGCCATCAGTCTGGCCTTCTTGGGGGCCGTTATCCTCGAGCAGTCTCCGCTCACAGCCGTGCAGCTTCTCTGGGTGAACCTCATCATGGATTCCTTCGCGTCGTTGGCACTCGCCACGGAGCCGCCAACGCCTGCGCTCCTCGAACGCCGACCGTACCCGAAAACGAAGCCGCTGCTGTCCAAGATCATGATCAAGCACATCTTGGGCCAGGCATCGTATCAGCTCGTGATACTGCTCGTGCTCACGTTTGTGGGCGAAAAACTGCTCAACGTCGAGTCCGGTCGGTTCCTAGACCTCCCCGAAGACAAGAAGCACGAGCCGACCCAGCACATGACCGTCGTCTTCAACACGTTCGTGTGGATGCAGCTCTTCAACGAGCTCAACTGCCGCAAAATCCACGACGAAGTCAACATCTTGGAGGGCCTGATCAACAACCGCGTGTACATGTACATGTCCCTCCTCCAGATCATCATGCAGTTAATCATCGTGGAGTGCACAGGGTCGTTCTTCAACTGCGCGCCGCTGACGGCCGGCCAGTGGGGCGTCTCCATCGGCCTCGGTGCTGTCTCCATGCCACTGCGTGTGTTGCTGCGGTGCCTGTCGGCCAAGTGGTTGCCAGCCTTCTGCCAAGACGCCGACGCAGTGGATGTACAGGGCTTCCCGCCGACCGCAAAGGCCATCCGCAAAGGTAGTTCCCAGAAGGCGGTCATGGGGCAGTAGAGTCAGGCAGGACAGTGAGGTTATTGATACGAGTGCGAGAATCCGAGGTCAGCTTTCTATTTCTAAACTGGCGTTGAGTGCAACCTTCAAAGCGGTCTGGAAGCGATAACTGAGCGTTTAGATTGTCGTCGAGGTGTGATTCCGTTTGACGTGGATGACCGCGTTAAATAATGGATAATTGCTGGACGTTGGTACTTTCACAAGTCTGGATGGAGTTTCCTCAGCATCTCGTGTATTCTATACCCCAGCGAACGTCTGCTATCACTCGAGCTGTTGGCTGCACCAGTGGTGGTCCAAGTCACCAAGGCTGAAGCGCTCTCGTCTCAATTGCCAGATTACTCACCGCGAACACGCGATTCACAAGACTTCGCCGCGTCCTTACTGTCGCCACGATACTGACATTTTGGTCACTAACCAGTCTGTTTGGAATCGTACAGCGACATCTATCAACCAAAACCCCGCTGATATTCATTTCTACAGTGTTAATCTTCACGTGAAATCAGACAGTTCACGTATATATAGTCACAGGTATCAAGGAATGAAGTTGTAAAATGAAAACGCCCAGATCACTAAACAGAGGGTGCATCTATTATGCATCCATCCATTGGTGCATATTCCGATCCGTTCCCACCAATCACGAAACGGATACCTCGTCAAAAACCGTCACGGCCATTCTCGGATTTGGACCGCAGGGAGCGCAACCGCTACCGGGCAACGCCAGACTCGCCATGGTCCAATTCGCCAAGAAGCTGGCGGCGGCGCAGCGTCCCGAGTGGAACGGGTTTGTGATTGTCCCAATTGGAAATTTAGTGTCCAGCAGCACACTCACTCCCATTTTTGTATTGCCTCACAGCCACTACTTAGAGTACAAACAGCTCAAGAAGAAGCTGCGCAAGGCGGCGGAGGCCCAGCGCGCAGAGACGCGCGGCGAACAGGAGAATTTCAAGCATGCGCTGGACTCGGAGGTGGAAACCATGAAGTGGCGGGATTGTTACCGTGTACTTAGCATTATTTTTCTTGCTATTGTTTTTTTACTGCTGTAGGTGGAGCGCGTGGTGCTGTTCTTCCTGACCAAGCAGGGAGAGTTCGCCGCAACGTTGCAGAGGCTGCGCACGCAGCAGCTGGAGCTGGCGCCGGGCGACCTCGAGGCCATGCACTCGATCGCAGACATGTACCGACACGTGGGGGACGACCTGGTGAACCTGCTGCACTTTGTGGAGCTCAACGCCACGGGCATCCGCAAGATTCTCAAGAAGCACGACAAGACGCTCAAGGAACACAAGATCATGGGCTCGTATCTGTCCTCGCGCACGGACTCGCAGGCCTCGCACTTGCAGCAGCTGTACCACGACGAAGGTATCTCGGCCATTATCGCGAGCATCCGCGCGGCGCTCACAAAGTTGCGCAAAATTGAAGTGCAGCTCGCGACGGACGCTACCAACAAGGCGCTGACGCGGACCATTTCCGAGGATGAACCGGTGCTCACCCGCATCGGACAAGCGAGACGCAGACTGCACAAGTCGACGCAGTATGTCAAGGCGGTGGCGGCGCGCTCGCTGATTTTCGACGCCGAGTCGTCGGAAGATGAAGACGACGAGACGTACGATATGCTCAAGCGGCTGAGACAGACGTCGGAGCCCTCGCGCTTGCTGAATATGCTCAACACCTTCCTGTACATGACCAACTACTACATCGTGGCGCCTACAAGCGGCAAGTACGCAGCAGAGCTGGGTGCCGAGGCATCCATGAGTGGTGTCATCGTGGGTATGACGCCGGTGGCCTCGCTTGCAAGTGCGGTGCTATATAGTTGGTGGGCCAACCACTCGTACAAGAGCTCACTGAGTTTTGCTACTGTGTGTCTGATGCTGGGTAACTTGCTGTACGGCTTGGCACTGACGTACGATAGCGTTGCTATGGCTTTGGCCGGTCGAATGCTCAACGGTTTTGGTGGCGCTCGTGCCATCAATCGACGCTACATTGCTGACAATTATTCGCGAGAGGAGCGTACACAAGCCTCAGCGCTGTTTGTGACGGCTAGCGCCCTCGGCATGGCAGCAGGTCCTGCGCTTGCGGCCGGATTACACTTTCTACCCGACTACAAGTTTGCTGGCATTGACATCACGACCGAGACGTCACCCGGCTGGGTTATGTTTGTTCTGTGGACTATCTACCTCGTTGCACTAGTGGTATGGTTCGAGGAGCCTGATCGCATGGAGAGGGAACGCTTCCTAGAGCGTCGACGATCCATGCTCGAAAGCGGAATGGGAAACTCGAGCATTGCAGTAGCTGCAGCGCAAATGGGCGAAACCACGCCGCTAATTTCGCGTTCTACCTCAATGATGGGCAGCCCTCCGCCCCTGTCGTCACTCTGGCGCAATATCCCGGTCGTGGCCTCGCTTTTCATTTACATTGTTCTCAAGCTGGTGCTGGAGTGCCTCATTACGGCCAGTTCGACGATCGCCATGTACCACTTCAACTGGGGCTCCACCAACAACGGTATATACCTCGCTGCATTGGGACTGTTGATGTTCCCGACCAACATGGTCGTGGGCTGGATGAGCTTCCGCTACGAAGACCGAGAGATGATTATTCTGTCCGAAATCGCCATGTTCGTCGGTGTGGGCATCATCGTGAATTATGGCCACTACTCGGTTGCGCAATTTGTGGCGGGGGGAGTGATCATCTTCATCTCCACGAATGTCCTGGAAGGAGTCAACATGTCGCTGCTGTCGAAAACGATCCCGAAGTCCTTCGCGAAGGGCACTTTCAACTCCGGATTGCTGGCCACGGAGGCTGGTACATTTGGACGAGCCATCGGCGATGTCGCGATCACAGTCGTGGGTCTGCCTGGCATCCAATACGTGCTCAACTGGACGTTTGCCCCACTTATCGCTATCTCCCTCCTTACAATTCTCTACACGGGCCGCGTGTACCACAAGCTTGCCACCGATGATTAGGATCTAGTTATGGCAGCAGCAAGCAACGCGCATTGGCCACTGCGTCAGTTCCATGTCGTTGCCTTGCGCCGATTGACTTTCTGAATTCATGAATAAAGGTTTGAACAACAGCTCCCGCCACTAATGCATACAGCGGCACAACCGGGAGATTCGAGGAGACATTGAAAGCAAATAAAATTCTGCAACAAATGCACACGCACTCGAGGGTTCATTAGCTTCATGCTACAATGGAAAAGACTTTGTTCATCTCAAAGTAGTCACCAGCGCTGCATCTACAAATGCTTTGGGGATATCATAGCTGAGGCGAGTGGTGTGGTGAACAATCGCGGCTCCTGTTCACCATCATCGAGCCCTCGCCCGACCGGCTGACGCTTAGAGACAAGTCCCAACGCCTCAGCTTTTGCTCGACTCATGAGGACAAGAGCAGCAGCGCCGTCACTAATTGACGGCGCATTGCCTGCACTCACCGTTGGACCGAACTTTTCACTCGGCTTGAAGCAGGGACGCACCCTGGTCAACAAGGCAACATTCACCCCCTCGCCACACCTTCGCTGTTGTCTGTAGGGATATCAAAAAGCATATCTCTTCCAAATGCCGCTTGACTTGGCGTTAGCGCGGTCATCGTGTGGCACTGTGCTCGGAGGGGGAACATTACCGCCGAAAGGCAGTTCTCCCGTTCCTCCTTCGTCGTGATAGTTTCTGTCCGTAGCTTATTGTTAATGGATCGGTGTACCCTCTCAATAACTCCGTTAGCCGGCGGGTTCTTGGTCGTAACGCTGACGCGGGTGACGCCGTAGGATTCCAACAGCTCTTGAAATTCTCTTTTAAATTCGACACCTTGGTTGCAAATGCATCGCTGCGGGCGAGGATACCGGTTGCACCAGACCTGGTCCACAATGCGAGCCGCTTCTGCACTTGTGCCGTCGTCCATGTTTGCGATCTCCAGTAATCGCGTACTCTTATCAATAATTGTCATGGCCCTCCATCGTTGTCCGCTACCGAGGGGCCCTAGTGTGTCGACAGCAATTTCTGCCCAAGGTCGTACCTCGACTGTCCTAGCCGGTAACTTCCCGTATTTGATCCCTCGCTCCTTACTGCGGGCGCAACTTTCACAGTTTCTCACCCATTGGCGTACTGCTTCCGTCATTCCCGGCCACGTGAAGACCGTCTTCAAGGATTCGAGCATAATGCGCTCTCCTGGATGCTCGCGCCAGGTATGGTACGTTCGCATCACCTTGGTGATCAGTTCTAACGGCGATATGACCTTCCCACCCGCTTTGCTGACAAACACCGTAGTGCAGCCAATCGCGCGCCGTGCAATCGTCAGTCCTTCGTGAAGACCTGATCGTTGCTGCGCTTCTGCGATTTCTTCGAGCGAAAGGAAACTTAGTGGGGTTCGTTCCCCTTCTACGGGCACCGTCAGTGCAGCAACTTCGCTTGCCACTTTTCCTTTCTGGCGGGGGAGACGGGATAGAGCGTCGGCCACAACGTTGTCGTGTCCGCGAATGTATATCATCTTCGGCCCGTATTCCTCGATTTCAAGGCACCATCGATGAGTTTGTTCATTATTGAACGTTGCTTGGATCGAGTTTTTGTGATCCGTGAAAATGCGCAGCCTTCGTCCCCACAGAATTGAGCGAAACTCTCTCAACATTTTCACTACGCTGAGCAGCTCCTTTTTGTTCATAGTATAATGCTGTTGGGACGCATTACATTTTCGCGACCAGAATACCACCGGTTTTCCTTCCTGCATAATCACTCCGCCCAATTGGCGCGCAGAGGCATCTGTGTACAGGTCGAATGTTTTTTCAAAGTCCGGATAGACGAGCATCACTTGCTGTGCAATCATCGTTTTTGCTGCCTCGAATGCTTGTTGCTCAATCTGTGTCCACTGAAATGGCCGTTTGATCGACGTTAGCGCTGTCAGCGGTGCCAACGTCTCGGAGCGATGATGCCACATGTCCTTGTAGTAATTGATCATGCCCACGAATCTTCTAAGGTCGCGGATGTTTCGCGGTTCATCTAGTTGCAGAATTGCCTCAAACTTGTTTGATATAGGACACTTGCCTTCTGAGCTCACGCGGAATCCCAGGTATTCGACTTCCTTCATGCAAAACTTGCTTTTGGTAGCGTGAATTCCTAATCCTGCTTCTTGGAGTCTTCCCAGGACCACTTGTAAATGCTCCATGTGCTCGTCGAAGGAATTCGAGAAAATCAGAACATCATCGAGATAGATTCTCACGAACGGGAGATCGCCCAGCAACTGCATCATGACTGCGTGAAATTCATCAGGGGCTGTGCTAATTCCCATCGACAGTCGGCAGTAACGGTACTTTCCCCATGGCAACACAATAGCAGTGAACGGGCGACTCTCTTCGGCCAACTCCCTGCTATAATACCCCATCACCAGGTCGGGGGCGCTCACGTACTCCGATTGCGGTAATCCTCGAAGTAAATCTTGGATTTTGTTCAAAGGAAAGTATTGCCGTTCAAGACATTGATTCAAGGCTCGGAAATCCGAAAGGAATCGCACCGTCCCGTCTTTCTTACTGATGACAAATGCAGGAGCTGCCCATTCGATGACAGTTTTGTCCACAGTCACACCGAGGATGGTATGATCGCGGTCGACGTGCATCTGCGGCACTTGAGGCTAGTCCTTCAAGTGATGAGAGAGAACAAGCTATATGCGAACCTCAAGAAGTGTGTCTTTTGTGCGCCGCAAGTCCCGGTGCTCGGCTGGTATGTAAGAAAAGACAGAGTCCGCGCTGATCCGGAAAAGGTGTCGTCTATTTGAGCATGGCCTCCGCCATCGCATCCCATTGAGTTACGTCAGTGGTTGGGCCTCGCAAACTACCTACACAAGTACACGAAGGGATATACTGGCATGATCCAGCCACTGTCGTCGCTGCTGAAGAAAGACACCCCATGCTCGTAGCGCCCCGAGCACCAAGTCGCCTTCGTTTCGGTGAAGAAGAGCTTGGCGTGGCGCCCATACTGATTCGTCCACATGACTCGAAACCGTTCCACGTTGTATGCGACACTAGTGATTTCGCTATCGGGTGCGCGCTCATGCAGTTCGACGACGAAGGTCGCGAGCTACCAATCACGACAGATGAAATCGGCTGAGCGCAATTATCCCGCCCACGACAAAGAACTCCTTGCGATGCGCTACGCTCTGATCAAATTCAGAGTGTACCTGCTCGGAGAGCAGACGTTCGCGGTGTATACGAATCACGCGTCACTGCTAACAGCGACGAAGTCTCCACATCTGTCCCAACGCATGGCACGATGGTTATCGTTCTTCGCCGAGTACAACTTTGTCGTGCACTATAAACCCGGCAAGAACAACATTCTCGCCGACGCTCTGTCTCGGCGCCCAGACTATGACCCACGGACGGTACGGGGTCGTCAAGTGATTGATGACGATGATGATGACGAAGGCCACTGCGCGATGTGCTTCACATCAGGCGTCAACCTGATAAATATGACTCCAGAAATGCAGCTACACGAAGAGATCGTCGTCGCGTACAAGACCGACGCCGTATATGCCAGCATTCTAGCGCATCTTCTCTCCCCCAAGCGACGAAACGCTGGGAGCGGTGCCGAGCAACACGCGCAAACCATATTAATCGATATCAACTTGATGACGATCTGCTGACGTACAGCATCGATCAATTCGACGCCCATCGTGTCGTCGTTCCAAACGACGACGATCTACGCGCTCAGATCATCCACGCGTTCCATGACAGCCCTGTTGGCGGTCATTTGGGCCGCGAAAAGACTTTCGCTGCAGTATCCCGCGACTTCTACTGGCCCCACATGTACAAGTGGGTGCGCAAGTGGGTCCGCACTTGCGAGATCTGCCAGCGAGTGAAGCCGTCGAAGTCGTCGGAGGCTCCCCTCCGACCTCTGCCGATTGCAACTGAGGCGTGGCGCTCAGTTTCGATGGACTTCATCTTCGGGCTACCGCCCGATGCTGATGGCCGCACTGGCGTCTTGGTATTTGTGGATCAGTTCAGCAAGATGATGCATCTCATTCCGGTGTCCGACACGGTCATCGCGGCTGAATCCGCGGTGCATTTCGTAGATGCGGTCTCCCGACACCACGGCTTGCCTGAATCGATCGTCTCTGACCGCGATCCACGATTCACATCGGCATTTAAGTCGAGTATCTTCCAACTTCTGGGTACGAAACTGCTCATGTCGACGGCAGCGCACCCGGAGACGGATGGACAGACAGAGCGAGTCAACCGGGTCCTCGAAGATGTCCTTCGAAGCTACGCGGCTTCGTTCGCGAGTTGGAGCTCCTTCCTGCCGCTTGCCGAGTTCGCGCTGAACAACGCCGAACACGCGTCGACTGGTCTGACTCCCTTCTTCGTGAATAACGCGCGACACCCTCGCGTTCCCGCTCTGCTCGCCGTGGACCACCCCACGGCGCCTCGTGGCTCCACTCTGGGTTGGGAAGGAAATGATTACGCTGGTGACATGAAAACACCGGTTGAGGCACCGGTTCCCAACGCGCTACCGGTATTACTAACCGTGACCACGGCTACCACTCCACCACCAGCGTCCCGTCGAGTGGAGCTCACAAGTCCGTGACGCTGAATTGGGTCGTCCGTTCGAAGTCGAAACCAATCCTTGCGATGCCGAACAGTGCGGTGTCCCCGCTCGCAGACTGGACTGCGCGCATATTGATCAACCCTGATCAGCCTACCGATCCCGTCGCAGCCAACTACGCGCCGAAGACTCCGGCACGTCCCGTGCACAATGCGGCCGTCTCTGAGTTCGTACTGCAGCGACAATTGACCGCCCGATTCGGACGAGACGCCTGCAACAAGCAGTGGACAAACAAAAGGAGAACGCCGACAAGCACCGGCACAAGAACGTGACCACATTCACGACAGGAAATCGCGTGCTCCTGTCGACGGACGGCAGCGGCTCTTCGGCCATAACGAATCTTGGCGCCAGTAAACTCGCGCCGCGCTTTATTGGTCCCTTCAGGGTTACAAGCGTAGTCGGCGACGCCTACACACTAGACATACCATCGTCTCTACGACTACACCCGATGCTCTACGTCGGGCGATTGAAGAAGTACCTCCCAGCTACGATCCCGTCAGCCCGGGGGCTTCCGCCGGCGCAACATGAGTTGAGCGGCCCTCCTGACGGGCGCGCCGCGCAATCGAGCCATACGCCCGTTCGCGCGGGCGTGAAGACATCTGCGGTGCCCCGAATACGCGCCTCTCCAGCTCCCGCGGCCGCTGCAGAAGCTCCGCACTCGCCTGGCGAGCAGCAGCAGCCGCTCCCTCCGCCCGGCGAGCCCGCTCCTCAGCTACTTCAGCATTCAGCTGAGCGTCCCGCGCCCAATTCACCGCCTGCTCCACTTCGTCCTGGTCGACCAGGCAGCGAACCCTATCGCCGCGAAGGTCGATTGTTGACTTGGCCGGTGATACCCGGTGGATCGTGGATCATATTGTGCAGCACGAGGATCCATCTCGTACGTATGCGCGTACCCGTACGAGTACGCACTCCAAACACGCGGTTCCGACCGCGCGACGCTATCGGGTCCGCTGGCTCAGGTTTCCTCCGGACGAGGATACCTGGGAGCCCCGTGCCACTCTCCTCCGGGACGTACCGGATGTTGTCCGCGAGTACGAGAACTCGATCGCGAACGAAAGCGACGACGCAGTAGACCCTGCGACGAACACGAGCGAGAACGACGACCTCTTCGTCCGCGCCGGTGGAGACGGCCAAGACTGCGTGCGTCCTCGGCGCGAGTAAAACAGAGTGTACCGCTTGGACTTCAGCCGGTGACCCGCGTGGGGATCGAACCCACGCGTACTTCGCAATGGTGATGGCACTTGACAACCTCGCCACGCCGCTGATTTCGTGCGCCTCGGCCAGGTCGTCCCAAGGTGTTCTCGACGGTGAGCCCGACGTTCTGATGACGTCCTACATTGCTGCGCGGCCTCCGATGTCGTGATGTGCGCTGCCGTTCCGCCGCATGTGGAGCAGACGACGTGTTGAGCGTGTGCTCCCCGCCTTCCCTCGACTTCGATCGCCATGTCCGCCGTCGCACCCGCCGTCCAAGTCGTTTCAGTTGTCTTTTGCTCGCACTCACGGAGCGTGACTGCAACCTTAAGAGGGGGGGGATGTAATGGGCCCCTCCCATTTACATATGTAGGTAGATCTATATAGGTAGATCTACAAAGTAGGTACAAAGACACGCGGCTAGCGCGTGCCCCGTTGTCATTGTTTGGTTGGTTGAAAGTGGGGAGCCAGACCCATTTCAACCAATGAGGTGTCAACCTGCGTTTGAGTGGTTCACATGGATCCGGGGGCAGCCACCCGGTCTCAATAATAAAACAGAGTTGATTTTACCCTAGACTAAATATTTGGTCTCAGTATCACTGAGATACCGGACGCTTCCTTACCGCTACGTGTAAGCTAGTGACGGACAGACACCTGGCCCGGTACGGTCGACGACTGCGTGAGAGTCAGCGCGTCGAATTGGAAAGATTAGGTGGATGTACAGAATATCCGACAGCGTCACAGACG
This sequence comes from Phytophthora lateralis, assembly GCA_000500205.2. Taxonomy (NCBI): domain Eukaryota; phylum Oomycota; class Peronosporomycetes; order Peronosporales; family Peronosporaceae; genus Phytophthora; species Phytophthora lateralis. The sequence continues at coordinate 18,113 of KV724854.1, read as the reverse complement.
TCCCGTCCATCAGCTTCAACATGGTGGTGTCCATTGCAACTGCGTCGATCTTCGTGCCATACGCGATCGTGATGCGAAATGGCGTCTTCAGCTCCTTCATGGACACGAACTTGTCCCGGATGTTGGTCATGTGCGAGCTTGCCCCAGAGGCGATGCGCCACTCAGTGTTGCCCATCGCAGTCGTAGCTGTGAACGCGTAGGCAGAAGTCTCCCTCGCGACTTGCTGGCGCCCCTCGTCGGCCTTCTTCTTGCGGCACTCCGTTTCCTTGTGCCCATACTTCTTGTAATAGAAGTACTTGCCGTTGAACCGGCGCTTGCCGTAGTTCTTCTTGACCACGAATGCCTTCTGTTGGGCCGATGACGATTCATTCGAGGCTTGAACACCAGAGAGAGCTTCGATCGCATACGCCAACGTCATGTTCGTCGTGTTCTCGAGTACGGTGCCGATCATCCGGTACTCGTCCGTCAGACTACCGAGCAGCAAGACAAGCTGTCGGGTCTCATCCAGTGGCTCACCGATCGTCTCCATCTGCAGAACGATCTCCTTGAATTGGTCCACGTGCACCGCGAACCGCGTACCGGACTCCACCTTGAGGTTGTGCAACTTCATCGTGACGGACAGCCGGTTCTTCGCCGTGTTCCGGTTGAACTGCTGCTCAAGCATGCTCCACGAGTCGACAGCCGATGTCGCTCCACGAATTTGACTTGGTATGTGAGACTCACGTCTCCAGCAATCACACCAAGGTCATTCAGATCGTCCGTATTCCATCGTGCCGTGGAGCGGTCGCTCAGCGCGTCGAACCCTGGCTTGATGATATGGGCCTGCAGTCCCTTGCGCGAGAACTTCATCCTCATGTTGAACTCTCAGAGGAAGTCGTTGTCTTCCACGATTTGACGGTGTCAGCGTAGCTTGGGCTCATAACCAATTGCGATTGCAGGCGTAGCTTGGTTTCGAGAGATGAGGGGTAGAAAAGAAATCCGAAAGTGAGTTCCATTGAGTTAGACGTCCTAGTCCTGCTTGCTCTCTCCTACACATGTAGTTCTCCTAGTACCCCCTGTTTCCACTTGATTACATTATGCAACGGACACGCTCCGTGTATACAATAGTATATGATTTGTATACTGCAACGGACACACCAAACTGCGCCGGACACAGTTGGTCTCATCAATGCACATGTAAACCACCATCTGATGTGCAAGTTGAAGCGATCCGTCCCATCACCGTCCGTGATACCAAAAGCTCCGCCATTCAGATCACACCGTTCGTGTCTCCCCAATAGCTGCCCCTACAGACCACACACCTGGCACGCGCAGGACGTATGCCCAGTGGTAGGGACCCTGTCGAGTAGACGACGAAGTGCAAGGACAAGAAAGGTGAGGGCTGCGTGACGGATCTAGTGTGTTGGAACACTCTAGCTGTTCGGGGACGAAGCCGTAACTGTCCTCGTCGGCATGTTGAGGGTCCGACATTCGGGCGACGACACGGTCATATCGCACACGGTCGCGACGACAAAGTGTGACCAGGTCTTCTTGAGGCGGGTCGTGGTTGATTTTCGCGTCAGCCGAATGCTTGGCCGCCCAGCCGCCGAACCACATGTGGTTGTGGTGGATCTCGACTTCGAATCGTCGCATGAACTCCCAGTACTCGAAGGTCTCGATGTTATAAATAACGAGCTTGGGACGGGGTTGGTTGGCCTGCGTCTTGTGCTTGCTGCGGACGTCGGACTTGTCGGTAGGCACGTACAGTGCGCAATCGAAGTACATGCGCCGGAACTTGATCCAGAAGAGGTAGTGAGCAAGATGGAGCTCCTTGTGCTCTTGAGGATCATACCGTTGATCGAACCATGGGTACGCTACACAGGTACGCTACACGGAACGGTGCCTTGCCAAGAGCGACCGCAGCCTTGTCTAGACTGATCAGGTCCTTCTTGATACGGTCTCGTACACCGTCCGGTAACTCGAACCCAAAGAAGGACTTTTTGGCGGCCGACTTTCCATACATTCTCTTCTTCTTGGCAGACATGGGCATCGTGTGCGCGGAACTGCAAATGGAATGGAGCTTGGAGGCTCGGGCTGAGACGGAGGACGGTTGAAACAGACTGGACGCGGGAGGCTCACCAGGATCCTGTACGACCGAAGGTAGCGATAGGATGAACGTATTAGCCAGCGTGACGGGGAGTGCGCGGACATCAGCCATGACAGCGACGAGACTCGGTGTTCTTGGGGAAGATCGGGCGAGGACGGTTCCAGAAGGCATACTGGGCGCCAATTGCAGTATCGGGATCGGTCGTGCCTGCGTTGTCCTCGATGATGGCCCGGAGTCGGTCGAACGCGGCTTCCATGAGGTCCTGCTGTGTCAACGACGACGATGACTTGGACATGGCGCGAGGTGGCTTGACTTGGGGCGCGTTTGCGGGTGAAATTGAGAATGGCAGAGACGACAGCTCTTTCACCGTGATTGATGGCTCATAAGTCTGGTCACTTCATATCAATCGACAATGTATCCACAGCACGGTTCGGACCGTTAATGGCGCCAGATAGCCGAAAGGTGACGAACGTAAACCCCAAGTTGACGATTGGAGGCCAATCTGTCTTTTTACTGTGATCGGAGTGAGACAGACAGTGCGTAACCGTGCGGGGGGTGACGGATATTGACCTCCATGTTAGTGAAAGTGAACCGGGCAGGAGACTCTTCATTTTAAGGTTGCCTCAAAGATGGAGTTCGTGATGCAGTGGTGTCTGGCGACTGTAACCATCATGTGAGAGGGCAGCCGAAGCTTTGGGTGTGCGTACCCGCGCGAGATCCTCTGTGCTTTCGGGGACGTGCTGCTGTGGGTGGTGTGGCGTGGAGCTGAGGTGTTGCGGCACAGCCAACGCTGCACCCTTCGGTGAAAGGCAACAGCATATCCTGGTTGGCGGGTCTCATTTCCCGCGCTGTAGTGACCGCGGAACGATAGTGACCGAGGACTCGATCGGGTATAATAAAACCCCGGCCGAGGTTAAAAACCTCGTTTTATACCCACTTGGGTGTCGTACCCTCGGCTGTATAGAGCGATCCATACGATCTCCTACAGAGATCTGTTCACACTTGATATTTGTAGATAGGTATAAGACTAGCTATAGGATGCCCTACAGAGACTCTCAGAGCCGTAGATAAACAGAAATAGATCAGCAGTCTTCCCCCCAAGTCACCAAGGGTCAAGCCCGTCTTCGGTAAGTCTAATTAGCTTATCTTAAGGTCTGGATACGCTCGGCTGCGTGGGATGCCTGTCGGCGAGCTTGAGGTACATTGAACCGAGCGTTTGTCGCTGGTCAGTCCAATAGATTATAGTGGCCGAGTGTGGGTAGCGACGAGGAGTGTCGTCTTCCATATACTGTAGTGGGACCGAGTGTTCCGAGTATATTTTACTACCCGCCGAGGTTTACCTCGGCAAACTCGTATTAGGCTTGACCGCTGGTACCCTTCCTTCTGAGGGACTGCGGGGGTTCGCTCGAAAACGCAATATTGCATCCTAGCCCTCGCTCGTGGCTAGCGATGCAGGTTATTGGGTTGACCTAACTCAACGTTGGTGTGCAGAGGGTTCGCAGCCAACCAGATGTAAGGGATCGTTCCTGGTCTTCAGGTATTGATCCAACGCTCGTTGACCTGAGCAAGGGAGACGGGTGTTATTGGTGGGACTCATACCATTCAGTAGTGAGATTATCTGCGTTTTACACGACAGTGGTCACTCAACCGCTCCGGAAAGTGTCTGGAAGATCGTGTATAGCGACTAGCTACTTCATCTACAAGTGGGCCAAGATTGCGAAGCTGTGCATACGGCGCTATCGATGTTATGTGCGGTGCAGGGATCGGTCGCAGCGTGATCGCTAGTGGAAGATGTACGAAGCGCTATGGGCCACGCATCTGGTCGTCCTGGATGCTCGTGACGAACACGCGGATGGTTTGTGTCAACTGGTTCACAAGTGGATCGACGCATTGCATGTGTACTGGTGCGTGTTCCTTCCAAGCGGGCGTTTGAGCGCGCCTTCTGCTTTGCGAAATGCTATGGACTGTTTGTGACGCCGCTACGCTACTCAATTTTCTATGGCGTACTTTCCGCCTACGAAGGGGTGGAATGGTTGTGTTGCCGGTGGTTTGGCATGAGCTTGCTGGTGCTAACAATGAAGTACGGCTTTCCGGGTGCGGGCAATGTGGTCGTGTATGGCGAAGCAGTGGTGGCGACCTGCTTTGTGTGCTCCATGAGCCCGTTTAGCCATGTGTGGCACTGGTTCGAAGATGAGTCGCTTGCGAAGACACAGTGGTAAATGGCCGATGCATACTACGAAGACTGGACGCACGTCATGGACGATATTGAGCACGCCGAGCGCCTCAGTAAATCGTTCTGGGATATGGCGGGACGGCAAGGTCCACGCCTACATGTGACGCTATCCGGGACAAGAGCAACTGGACGTGCAATGCGTCAACAACTACGGCAAGTTCGACAAGAAGCGGCTCGACGAAGACGTCTCGGTTCAGTCGGGGNGGGGGGGGGGTCTCCTGAGTCCGAACGGAGGCAATCGTCTCGGGACTGAGGCGAACCAGCCTCCTGCTTTGGCGGAAGGGTTGCTGGCGGAGCAACTTCGAGAGGATGAGTTGAACGCACTTTCGCAAGTGGTACGGGACGATCCGACGCTGACACCACTTTAGATTTTAGGCTCAAGTTGGCGGGGTGCACCCATTGGCAGATCTGGTGTCCCATATTTCGATATTGGAGAGACAGAGCCCGGAACGCGAGGATGGAGGGCATGCGTATGGAGAAGACAAGGACTCCGTGAGGCAGAGGAAGGGCGTCGCCTCGAGCACGGCAGGATCGCGGAAGAACGGCTAGCAACCAGAAAAAGAGGGCGACAGGACGGCCCGCCTCCACGCGTAGGAAAGCTCAGTCGTGAAAAAGCCTTGGAACTAACAAGTTGATATCTTTATATTGATTTGGTTAGCGTCTGATCTACTCTCCTGTGTGCCGGTACCTGCGATACGCCTCGAGGACCGTCCTAAATCAAGGCAGCTCGCGACAATCAACCACGATCAGAGCAATGTCATCGAAAGCGTCAAGCAGCTCGGCCATGTTGAAGTTATCACCGTCGTCTCTATCCTGCTGGGCTCGTGCCATTTTGCACGAATCCGCTTCCATGCTGAGCCATGATACCCCATGAAGTTGCCGCACAGCCAGCAGCATTGTACTACCGTCGGTACCAATGCCAGGCATGGTTATACATGTTACTGGAAGGGTTACACTAGGTTATGTTGGCGAAAAGATCGTTTCGAAACGACGCGAATCATCGCAGGTCAACGCCGGAAGTCTCAGGCTAACGGAAGAGGAGTTCAGTTCTCAAGACGCCATCTCAGCAAGCCATTCAATTGCAGTCCTGCCCTTGTCTCGCCATGGTTCGCGTCCGTGTCTGGAGGAATTTGGCACTTGTGGCGCTGTGTCATTCGAGTCTGCAACGGTCCAGCGTCTCGGTCTCCGTCATCGAGCGAGACGTCGAGCCGATGGCTTTTGTGACAGCTGCGGCCACGTCCGACGTGACGCCAATTTGGCTGGTGCTGCCGATGCTGCTGGACGTGCAACCGGTGCTGCTGAAGGTGGACGTGACACGACACGTGCCTGCGCAGGTGCAGAGCTTCTGTCAAGAGCACAAAGTGGACGTCACGCGGTGTGCGGATGCCATTCGAGAAGCGCTAGACGATGTGGTGAATTTCCAGCGATTGTGCAAGAAATTGGCTGCTGAGAGTGCGTTGCCCGGATTCGTGGTGACCAAAAATGTGCTCCGAGGGAGTGGGGAGAATGCATCGATCTTGTGGATGCAGAACGACCCAGAAGATGTCGCCATGGATTTTTGCGGCTTTGCTGGAGGTAACGTGGGCGAAAATGGAGAGTGCACTGCAGCGCTGGAGAATGCGTTGCGATTGTCGTTCGACTGGATGCTTCATTTGACGCCGTGCGAGCAACAGAGGCCAAGAGGTAGTGATTCCGCTTCAGCTGAATCAGAGCCAACAAGTATTGGCGATCGACTTGTCACTGTAGAGCACATGATCGCAGAACTTCAAAGACCCTCAGTGGAAGCTGCCGAACAATCACCATCAGTACCCGAGGAACAGCCCAACGGGACAAGCTTTCATGAGGAAGTTGGATCGGATGAGGGGAACACTGAGGAGACCGCAGCCGTTGATCCAGAAAATAGTGTCGCTGCTACGCAGCAAACCGATTTCTCTGTTGACATGCCTGAAGCCGTTCGTGGCTTGATCCCTACGGCTGACAGCGATAGCATCTCGGCTAACCGTATGATCGACGAACCTGACGTTGAAGACGTAGCTAATCGCGTGGAAGCTGATCCCCAAGACGAAGTCGTAGAAATTGCTGCTCTTCAGGACACTGAAAACACAGCGGAAGGGATTTCGAATTTGGGTGTGGGATCGTCTGGCTTTAAAGAACTTGAAACCTCATCCCTCAACAGGAATGAAATTGTCGAAATCGAGTTTGAAAAGGCAGGCAGCGGCTCGTGTGACGTAGAACATGGCGCTGTGCAGGACGCGGAGCTGAGCCGTACCAGAGAAGAGGTGGGCTTGAAGAAGACTTGGAAGGTTGGTGCGGCACTTGTGCTAGCCCTATCGATATTATATCTTGCTGTCGACTTGATGCTGCATTGTTCGCACCACTTGGCAACTGTTTTTTGGGTTCCAAAGCAACAGGTAAGTCAACTTCTGCACCTTCTTGTCCGCGGAGGACCCCAAAGTACGCTGACCGATGAGTACTCGCGTGACAATGAGGTTGACGACCTGAAGAAACCCAAGCTACAAAGGCCCAAGGTCCTGCCTGGGGATAACAGCAAGTTTGCTGCGGAACTTTGCTTGGCAAAGTCACGGGCTGTAGCGGATTCAACGTATCATCCTTCGCCAAGCTTTACTTGCGTCGCGATGGTGCTGATGGCTGGTCGTCACGCTCCGATCCAACACGAGAACTTGTCGCTTGTTCAAGACGCAGAAAATCCAAGCTTCGTGCAAAGCAGCAGTGAAGCGGTCAACACTATCCGGCTAAAGTACCAAGAAGAGGTAGCGGCAGTGCAGCGTATCCAGAAATTGTGGAAAACTTCGCAGCGCAAGATTTCGTCCAAGGCAAATGCAGATGAAGACGAACGCGGTAATTCTGACGCCAGCGCACCAATCTTCCGCCTGCTTCAGCTTAGAAGCAAGATGGCAGCAGATTCGCCACGAGGTGGCAAGGGGACGCCAGGTTTCTACCGACTCGTTCCAAACACCTTGCCTCCGCAAGCGTGAGCTTGGGTTAACTTAGCTGTTAGTTTTTCCATAAATGAAGTGCTGCTTCGCATGTGTAAGTTTCGTCGATGTGAGATTGTGCTACTTCTTCCCTTGCATGAACGCACCTCAGTCTAAATTTTCCTTCGATAGGCAGAAGTTATTGTACGCAGAAATGACTCATGCCTTAAGCTCGGAGGAGCTCATCGAGTTCCGAGAGATCTTCAACCTGGTTGACCGAGTAAGTACTTTTGTAGTACTGTACCCGTGACGAACCACTAATCGCACAATCATTGTTTCTACAGGACCGCGGTGGCTCGATCACAAAAGTCGAATTGGGAGAGTTGATGGACACCCTGGGCATCGACACATCCCCAGAAGAAATCGACCTCATGATCAATGAAATCGACCAGGACAGCAACGGCGAGATTGACTTCGACGAGTTTGTGGCCGTCATGTCGAGAAAAGTGAACGCCACCTACACGTCTGAACAAGTCAAAAGTGCATTCAAAGCCTTCGAAGGCAACGCATCAGCCCCAGGTTTCATCAAGGCCGACAAACTGCTCATTGCGCTTACCACTTACGGATCGGACCGGATCTCTTCTGACCAAGCACAGGAACTCATCAGCCAGGTAGGCAGAAAGCTCAGTAATGTACACTGGGAATACGTTCTCATGTTGTTTTTGTTCTGAGCAGCTCGAGCCTGATCAACACGGCAACATCAACTACGTCGAATATGTGAACATGATGATGTCAGAATAAAGCTAAAGCTGCCTCGCTACCCTTGGAGTCATGCCTCGGCCGGCCTCTCTGTTTTAGTGGTGGTCACTGTACTCTGAGATTCGTTCTGGTGGTTGATGTAGACAACCGTGCACGTAATATCGTCGTGAAAGCGTCTTCGCACAGGGCCATGGGGCATCGACATTAGCTCATGCATCATCAAACCATCTCTATGCGCGATCTTCTCTAGTGCAGCATGAATGAGCGAAACACTTGCAGTTGAAAAGAAAAGGGATTGCTCCGGGTCTGTACACAAACAACAAAATAAGTACCATTAGCTCTACCAAACTTTTAGAACAGAGTTTGCGTGGACGTACCGAACTTGTCGACAATATGGACAGCCTCTTGCGGCGTCATGACGTCCCACAACCCGTCGCTCGCCAATATGACGTACTTTTCGCTGCCATCCATGTATATGGTCGTGATACTTGGTTCGGATGTAATGTACGGTACCTTGCTCTGCAACCACACAGACACACAGTCATCATGTAGACCATATCAAATAGCACCAGCTACAGCTTCGCAAGTACCTTGAATGGAGCTGAGCTCAATTCTGGGCATTTAAGGTAAAAATCTCCAAAGGCACGAGTCATAGCCAAACTGCCGGCTACACGTTTTACACCAACGATGCCTGCTCCAGTCGCCTGATCGTCTTTGCTCATCCTGATGGCGTTGCGGTCGTGAGAGCGCTCGACCACGAGCTTGGCTTCCTGCGGGTTGTTGCAGGAATGATCTACAGATACTTCGACAGCTTGTAGTCCTTGAGTCTCTTTACTCACTTTTCCTAGCACTGCTGCACAGTCTCCCACGTTCGCAACGTAAAGCACCGAATTGATGAAAAGAGCAATGATTGCACATGACCCCGCATTACAGTAGCCCTTCGACATACGGACATTTGGAGGTAGTATCATAAGCGACTGCTTTAGCTCTTCGTCACATCGAGCGAAAGCGCTCTTCACGATTACTGCAATCTCGTCACTTGAGTTCTTGGAGGTCACCTCAGCAAGTATGCGCTGGCATAACGACGTTCGCAGGTGTCTGTACGTATCATAATGATCAGTCTGTGAGCTCAAACAAGCGAACAGAGCGCACCGCCTTACTCTACGGCTCTGGACCCGCCGTGTCCGTCAAACACCGCATTGATCTGGACACCTTCGTCCGACGCCTTCATGATGTTAAGGCTGCGATCTTCGCTCGGGTTATTGGCCTGGCACAGTACCGACCACAAAAAGTTATCAGTATACCTAGCCAAGCGCTAAACTCTTCGCGTGGGATCATACCTGGTACTCAGCCGTTCGATGACTCAGCAGAACTTGAACCGACGGATCAGAATCAATATCCCCAGTGCGTTGACGCTTGTTCGAGCTTTGCCCGTTGCTGCTTCCAGTTGTATGGCATGTGCAGCTGGCCGCTCCAGCACCATTTTCAAGCAGCGACGTGCTAAGTTTCGCACCATGGGACGGGTTCCACGAGCAGCTGAACGCCACTTGCGCCGCTTTCAAACTGCGCAACACGCTGGCATTCGTCGCGAGCACAAAGCTTGCCCCTACCACGTCACAGCTGAGCCTCGTGAGCGCATCCTTCGCTGCGAAAATACACTCCGCGTCACTAACCCAATCCATCACTGACAACCATCACACCCACGTCAAAAACAAACACAATCTCCAGCCACCAATTCCTCCCCACGCACCAAGCAACACCCGAGCAGCCTTCCCAATAGCATTGCGCTTCAACTCGACCGATAACTCCCCACTCTCAACCGTAACAACGCGTTTGCACTTTGTTGTACGGATCGTCGTCTTACTCGTCCCGTCCCTTCCACGCTTCGTTTCGCTCTTCCTCATGACCGACACCTCCCCATACGCTGCAACCAGCAACATAAGTCCCCCATTTTGCTCAATCAAAAAGCGGTCTTAGTCACCATCGTACCAAGTTCCTTGGCACCTGCAATCGCTCCCCCAATTGCCGTCGTGAACCGATGACCAGAAGTCCCTGTCTCAGCCACTGCAACCTTATCATTGGTAAGATTGCAGACAGGAGTGATGGTCCCTTCCACATGCACCGCCACGACTTGATCAACGTTCAGCGTCTCGAACGGCGAGAAGAGGTCCCCCACCAGCTGCTGCAGCGCCGTGGGGTCACTCAGCACGTTTGTGAGGTCCATGGCGCTCTGGGATGCGGCGCTCTCACCCGTGCAGCGGCTCGACAGCTCCAGGCGGTGCACGTACACAGCCGCCTTGGCCTGAGGCGGGTGGCGAGGCGGCAAACCCGGGCTCATGGCAACGTCTTTTTTGCCAGTGATCGACTATCTTAACGGTTGTGTGGTGGACACTACTTCGTACTTAGCAGTGACTCAGCTTTTCGTTGTGACATTGCAAAGCTGTTGGAGCTACATGCGGCGCGAGAGCTGTTGACGTCATGGCTGAGCGTACGTGGAGTGTGTTTGTCTTGTATTACTGAGCTATGTAGATACAAGAGCGGCTTATGTAGTTGTTGCGGAAGTTGTAGCCTCCAGCGCGCTCTACTTGTGTCGTTATCGCCTGTCAAAATGGACCAACTTGTGTTTTCTGACTGTGCAGGTGGTCGCCAGTGTCCCCATGGCAAACGGACGCGAGTACTGCGTCATCTGTACTTCACCAGTGGGCGACACTATTGGGAGGTGATGATGGAGCGCGTGGCGGATCCACGCAGTGTTTTTGTGGGCGTGGCGCCGTCCGACAAGTTCGAGACGGGGGCGACAGACCAGACGGTCGGATACGCCGCGACTGGCGAGATCCTACATAGCGGGACGGAGGTCTGCAGAGCGCAAGCTTTTGCAGTGGGGGATACAATTGGAGTGTACCTGGATATGAATGCACAGCAAGTGGCGTTCTTCCTGAACGACGAGGCGCAGCTGGATCCAAGTGAACGTGAACAAGTGACGACCGCCGGTGGAGAGCACGGCGAGATGACGGACGGGCCTTTGATGAATGACGACCCGGACTTAGAGATGAAGGCTCCTGTGTGTGCTGTGGATGCTAGCAGAGTCGCGTGGTATTCTTTCCACTCCCGTGTCATGTTCGCGGCAGTTGGGTGCTCTTCGAGCGCTGACAGTCTGGTCGTTGTCGGAGCTGACGTGCCCGATGGCTACCGATAAGAGTGCCCTTAACGCCGGTTTGTTATTTAATCACGGGCTACGGTTTTGCTGAGTTGTATCTGCTACATGCAGTCTAAACTTCTCGCCCCGCCGTAGACGCTGTGCTTGACGTCCATCATCTTCTCCAGTGGTCCTCCAGTGCCAAGATCCGGCTGGTGTCCGCGCGCATCGAGTGCCTCACAATGGTGTTTGTAGGCTGCGAGCAGCTAGTCGTCGCAGCCGCGGCCTTAAAGACCGCCAGACTGGTCTTGCCAGCCTGATTCGCCATGTACACATCGATGACACTTTCCTTGTCCAGAGCCTCCGTGATCTCCTCGCCAATGCCCAAATAGGTCTGCGCAATGGGGGGTTCCGCCGTCTACCTGACTTCATCCTCTGGTTCCTGAGCTTATTCCATTGCGGGAACGTTGCGAGTGTGGCGACGAAAACGCCATCGCCCCGACATGAACTACGGGAGCGGGGTACTGCTGTGCATAGTAGTCCCGTTCCAACCCGCTCACCTTCTTGGACAGCGAGTGGGTCGGCTCTTCCTTCGTACGTTCTACGTTGCTCGCGCCTGACAATTACAGCTCCCTCACGCACCCGATGAGGCTGTTCACGCTAGGACGGAGGTATCATTATTAATAATAGTGCACAACGTGTGCCGATGGAGCTGTCGGAGAGACGCGCGGGATCCAGGGCTGACAGCTCGGAGATGAAGTTCCCCCGCTAGAGTTGTAAAATAGTTTTATACTTTAAAAAAAAGGTTAAATACGTATTTAACGAATGAGAGTTAAATATCGTTAAATACTCGTCTGTCTGACGGAGATGGGGCTTCTACTTCTGTATTTACGAGCTTCTTCGTCGACAACTGGACAGCCGACCAGACCTCTCCAAGCAGATATCTTCAATCAGGACCAGATTTCACGAGGTAGTTCGAAAGCATCTGCCTACTCTGTCAGGTTCTGCGCTGTCCTCGTTTCCTGTGTGTCCGCTGCTGCGGAGACTGCACTCCACACACTCTCCCGTCTTCTCTCCGCAACAGTCGATCGTGGAGGACGCGGAGACTAGAGTTGTTATTTAGTTGGTTAAATACTTAAATAGCATTTCCCGCAGTTAAATGCAGATAAATAGCGATTAAATACGA